>JANIPM010000002.1:55298130-55313921 GCA_027478405.1 Erythroxylum cassinoides
TGATTAAAGAGAAAAGGAAAGAATAAGAAAAAAAAATACCGGATTTTAGACCGAGTTAGTCTAAGGTTATCCAACGCAATGCGTGCATTTGTTTCGACGGAATTTGTTTCAGTTCAAATCGATCAGTTCGATACATTCGTTGTTTCGATTCACTTTCGATTCGATCAGTTTTCGTTTTGTTTCCGTATCCGTTTTCCGCTATCCGACCACTTCCGTTTCTGTTTTTCGGTTGGGATTCGGTTCCCGGATCGGGTCGCAACATATATTCATAGCCAATTGAAATTATAGATTTTGTGACTTTTAGCTATGAAAAGTTTTTCATAGCTAAATTCATTTGGCTACGAAAACATATTTATAGCCAAAAAAACAAGAATAAAAATATTTCACTATGAATATATTTTCGTAGCCAAATGTTTTTAATTGAAATTATATGATTTATGATTTTTAGCTATGAAATTTATTTCGTAACTAAAGTCATCTTACTAGGAAAATATATTTGTAGCCAAAAGAAAAAGAGTTTAGCTACCAAATTAGTAGCTAAAGGCGTTTGACTACGAAAATATATTTGTAGCCAAAAGAAGAAGAATGAAAATATTTGTCCACGAATATATTTTTGTAGCCACATATTTTTAAATGAAATTACATATTTTGTGAATTTTAGCTACGAAAATAATTTTGTAGCTAAAAGCTTTTGGCTAAGAGAATATATATATTTTCATAGCTAAATGTTTTTAACTGGAATTATAGGACCTGTGACTTTTAGTTACGGAATAAAAAGAATGAAAACATTACCAATATATTTTCGTATCCAAAATCGTAGCCTATTATACTAAAAATGCTGATGCGCAAGTTCTAAAAACGCTAATGCGTGAGTTTTATATTCTCTTTTGTTCTTCTTTTGGTTATAAAGTTCACCTTTTAGCTACAATTTGAAACAAATGTAGCCAAAAGTGTAACTTTTAATTATGATCTTCATGTCGTCACTAAAAGAAAAGCAGCCAAAAGCTACTTTATTGTAATATTTAGTTACAATTTTCAAAATCGGCTTAAATGTTGACCTTTAGCTACAATTTCTAAATCGTAACCAAAAAAATGTATCAAAAGAAGTAAGATTTTTTGTATTAACAAAAAATGGAAGCTAGACAAGCTTAGGGCATCATGACACTTAGTAGATGATTAATGTGGGGCCCACTTGTTAATCATGTTAATGTCTAGGGCGAGCACGATTAATTTATGACAAAGAAAGTAAGTTGGAAGGGGTCATTACTTATGATTAACGATAACAAAAAGGGTAAGGGTTAAGACAAGACATTAGGATCGCAGAAAACAAGCCAGCAACCTCTTTGATATATTCTTGATCATGTTTTAGGCGACAGAGAGAGTACTCCAACACGAACCTTATAATCATTAGAAACATTCTAATTGTGCTGTTTTCTGCAATCATTTCTATATCATCTGTAGTAAGTAAAAAGAATGGGATCAACTTGCCTCCCTTATTCATCTCAGTTCAAGTCAAATCTCTAGCTACTATTCATCTCAGTTCCTGCAAGTTGTTATTTAGGATTGTAAGTATTGTCTAGTCAATTCACTCTCTTAACCAAATAACGTTCATTTATAAGATGTATACTATCACTATCAATTTAACGTCCACAATGTCAATAACATACGTTCCATCATAGATTGATTGTATTTGACAATTTCTATGTTTTTCTATGTATGAAGACACTGCTGAAAATTAGAATTCTGCTCTTCTTAAAAGAGTGGCTCTTTTTTTTGTTTTCCTGCTAGAATTGAAGTGCACCACCATACTTCCTATATCATTTTATCGGTTTGTTTGTTTGTGTTATTTAAGTTCTTCCATTGCAAGGGCATGATGCATGGTAACAAGAATGAAAAGCGATCTAATATCTCTTTAAAATGATTTTTCTGCCAACTTTTGAATGATTAGGCAATTTTGAACTACCAAACGTGGGTGTCCTAGTATCTTAATCTCCGTCCTTCATTTCTTAGATACTTGACGTCATTAGGAAACTGGCTTAGTTAAGTGAAGTTTAAGAAAGAAAGATTCTTAACTGAGGCATTAGAATATATCTAAAGGTCCATTCAAGAGTCTTTACACTAAGAAGGTTACCACTTTCCAGGAAAATACTCAATTCAGGTGCACAGAACCTGAAGTATGGGTCCATTGGTATTACCTGAAGTTAGAAATTACACTTTGTTGACATTACATATTTTAATATCAGATAAAGGGCTATTGATATCATATCACAGTACAGAATACAAAAAAGCCACTGAGATGGGAAGAGAGAGAAAGAGAAGGAAAAATAGACAAACAATAATAGGGCACTTTTGAGATCTTGGAAAGTTATGAGATTGATAGTGTAGGGCACAGAAGAATAAATTAAGGAAGATGGGTAGAGTGGACAATTCTGGGTCATGCACTTTGTCAAATGTGTGTGTTCCGGAAGGTAGGGCACATTTTTCAAATGCTGATTACAAGAAATTTGATATTTAAAAGGTTCAATCGATATTAGATTATCATAAAATTAAAAAAAGTTAACTAAAATTAAAATTTTTAAAATAAGATTGAAAAAAGAAATCGTTTTTACCTATATAAGAAGTTAAAATTTAATTAAATAATGAGATTATTAAATAAAAATTAACTAATTTATAAAAATCAGTTAACTTATAAAAATTTGACAGATTAATTAATTAATTAATCAGTTTTTAATAACAAAGATTATTACGATATATTGAAAAAAAATGTAGCTAAGTTTAAGATTTTAGTGTCATCTAGTTGTGCAAGTATTTTCACGATCATTTACCAAATGCCTAGAAGTCCAGAATTCTGGCAGCTTCGGCCAACTTTTGCCTTAAAGCCATATCTAATATCTAATACCAAAATCCACTTTGAAGAAAGACCTCTAGACTGTATTTGATCAAAACAATAACTGACTTGGAAAGGCTAACAACTTGACAAACGTAGATGACAAATACAGGGTCCCATGATCACCCTTATTATACATGTGCACGATCACAGGTGCCATTCTCATAGTGTTCACGTCCGACAAGATGTCGAGAAAATTGATCAAGCCTTCTTTCTTTTTACGAGAAAAGTTTGCACTGAGCATATCAGAGCTTAAGTTTACTAAAGGTGCTGATGACTCTTTTATATTATGTACTATCGGTTTTTATTCCTTTCTCGTTATTTATATAAGGATCCAATCATAATTGCGAATGGCAATCCATGTGCATTCTTATGTCAACTATGAAGGTGGCACCTTCTTAAATGCAGGTTACAACTCCAACTGCTAGAACTTATGTCCATCCATGTTTATTTCTTTAAGCAACTATCCGAGTACCAACATGCCACCAACGTTTCAATACTTTCCATTCATTTGTGATTTCACAGTACATTTTCGTTGGTTCAACTACTTCTGAAGGGATTTTACAAATACTTGGTGCTGAGCCAATGTACATAAGCAGTCAAGCGTCACTCTCATCTCCAAAATCCATGAGAAAATCAGTCAAGTTCTCAGAGTCGTCTATTGCCTCTTCAAGATTCATGGTACCTGGCTTCTTCCGTTTAGCCTGCAAATATTGTTAGTGGCTTAATATGTGAAAAGAATTGGTTTGGAAGGCACAGGATGAATATGACACAAATAAATAAGTTGCATAACATTTCAATTTCTCAGTCCTCATAATGAGGTCACCACCCTTACAGATTACGGTCTTAAGTAGGTCTTAATGCTTCAGAAGGGTGGAAATGGGTTGAAAGGACTTTCTCTAAAATGAGCAAAAGGACTGCAAATGCAATGCGTTACTATCTTAGGCCTTCTGTTGTTGATATTGTTTGCAGGTTTCTTAGTAGCCACTGTCTACATTGTCAAAATTTATGTCCAACAAACAATATTCTACCAACATCAGATTAAAAGTAGGCTATGTAAATAATGTCTATGTGAAACAATAGCAACAATAATGTGCAGTAATGCTTTGGAAAAAGAAAAAAAAAAGTTTGTGTGAGAGCTGGTGGCAATGCAGACATAAGGGATCATCAGCCTAATGTGAGCATTAATGTGTTTATGATGATTAAGCCTGAATCAAATAATAATGTAATAGAAAATGCAATCACCTTTGTCTTGCGTGGTTGAGGAGTAGTTTTTAGAACACTCCAATTGCGAGTAATTTTCTCTTTTTCCCCTTCATCTTCCTCTTCCTTGTCTTCATCACCATCTTCTTCTCCCTCCTCTTCTCCATCAACCTCACTATCCTCTGCATCATCCTATAGTGAAAATTATAAGTGCTATTGTACTTAACTACTTTGACAATTACTACAAGATGCATCCAAATAATCTTGATATATGAAGATTCTATATTAATAAAAGGCAAGAGATTTACATCATTTTCACCAATGTCAACAGCTTGTGCCATAGCCTCATCCAAGTCTGTCACCTGATTTTTAATTGACAGAGAAGATAGATTAAAAATGAAAAACAAACTGTGTACCTCTTCTCCCAGCTAAAAATTAGATCGGTAACTACAAAATCAGGAATATTTACTGATATAGCATTTTTTAAGTGTAAGAAATAAAGCACAGAGAAATTCACTCTATTTCATTTATGGGTAATTACTTCCACAGTTAGAAGAGAAGCCTTAAATCAAATTTCACATAAGCAGGACGCTATCAATCACAAAACATGTCACAGATAAAGTATTTGTTAAATGTTGTGCAAGGTTTAAGAGTTCAAGTGGTTCTTAGGAACTCGATGTAAAGATTTTGTAAGCTGAATATTGTAGCTTGATTCAGAAGATTCTTGCAGGATAAAACCGCTTCTGATGATTTTGCAAAATGTGCTTTAAGAGCTTTTCATGTATCAGTATTTCCAGAATGATTTATATGCAGTTGAGTTAGAAGTAAGCCTATTAAATAAAATAGTTAATGCAATTTCCCATTTACTTTCATGTCAGTTGAAGAATGAGACAAAAACAATTAGCCATTCACTTTCCTCAAGTTGAATAAGATGATTTATCAAACCACAAACATCTATATCAAAAGTTCGTTCTTATCTCTCGAATTACCTCTAGTTGCTCCATCTTTTCCTTTGCCAGAATCTTCTCAAGCTCCTCTCTCGAGATAATCTTTCCATGCTGCACAAAGTAAAAGCAAGAAGGTCAACCAATGACATAAAAATACTTAAAATTCTCATGCACATCAGCATATTATTTTATTATTCGGTAGAAACTTCTGATTTCCAAAGCAAAAGAATATGTCAAAATCTTTAGATTTAAGGACAAGCTCCCAAGCAAGAATTACAAGCATGAGCATAAATTCAGTATTCCACATTTGAAGTACAAAACTAGATCTTGCTTTCACATCTGTTTGAAAGATTCCACATTTAATTTAAAATCTTGACAAAATGAAAACCGGGTTTCTAAAGCTCAACCCCAAGAGACCTTATTTGTGATACCTTCCTATTCACTTACATGAGGATTTAGAAGGATGTGGAAATAATCAAGATTTCAAAAGATTGAACATCGGATCTCAGTTAGATTCTCCTGTTGCTAATGCAAATGACCCAATTTCTTAAGATTACTGAAGATTCCAGCTAGAGAATATGATACGAAAGATATAAATTCTTAGGGAAGAAATGTACAAGGACAGCAGTTTGGAGCTGATGATAGCAGCTGATTAGAAAGTTATCTTATGTTTTTACAGTAGTTACCTTATGTTTATGTAATAATTATCTTATTTAAGTGCAGTTATCATATTTATAGAAAATCTATTATTTTAAAATATCTATTTTTAGTAGGAGAATAAGTTAGTATATTCTTATTTTATTTTAGTTCCTCAAACCTTTATGTCTTTGAACTATTTAAAGAACATTACGATAATAAAAACAATTGACAGAAAACTTGTGAAATAAGTTGTCTAAGCAGTAACCCCATGGCCTAGGAAGGGGAAGAACTTCAATAAGGAAAAAGAGAATTTCACTATGATTCATCCCATGATTAGATCCTACACAAAAATCCATATCAATTTGGTATCAAAGTTTGGTGTTATGGACGACTCCATAGACTTGTTAAGCCGAATGGGTGTGTTCATGAGCAACATCAAGAAAAAGGCTATCTATGGTGGAAGACCATCAATAGTCCAGTGAAAAGTCATTGAACTCACAATTAGAGGAGATTCTGCAAAAGACTGAAGGGCATGGTAAGGATATGAGGTGGGGAGGAGCAACAACTGCACTTATAGGGAAAGAAGTGTTGGGCCAATAAGAGGAACTATTGTTCCTAATTATTATAAATTAGAATTTCCTTCATAGAATGGAGCTAATGATCTGTTGATTTGGATCCATATGTGTGAGCAGTTCCTTGAAAATTAGCAAAAGTCTGAAGAAGATAAGGTAGCATTGGCAGCATTCCATCTTCATGGGGAGGTATAGCTGGGGCTTTATGAGGTGAAGCACTAGGAGTCGAGAATGGATTGGGGGACATTCATGGAGCAAATCTACATGAGGTTTGGTCCTCCTATGAACCTCAATCCCCTAGGCAAATTGACCAACTTAAAGCAAAAAGGAACATTTAAGGATTATCATCAGGAGTTCCAATTTTTTTTGGCCCAAACCACATAGCTCACTACAAAGCAACAGATTAACCTATTTGTTGTTGGTCTTATGGAAGGGATGCGACTGAAGTAGAGTTGCAATAATCGAGCAATTTAGAAGCTGTTATGAATCTGGTCCGCACCTATGAAACGGAGCAAAGGAGCAGCTAGATTGTCTTGTGAGAAATCATAGGGCAACACCTACTAGGAACAATTCAAAGATAACCACTGAAGGGACATCTATAGCGAAGGGAATTTTGGAGCAACATCTAGTACCAGGAGCATAAATATGCCTTTTTTTTTAAGAAGTTAGCCAAGGCAGAGTTTGAGAAATGAAGGAAAAAGGGGCTTTGATTCAATTGTGATGAAACACTCTCTCGTGGACATAGATGCAAGAAGCTGTTTTGGGTAGAATTGACAAATTTTGAGAAAAGAGGATGATGGAGGCATTTTGGGAGTTTTGTTAGGTGGCAATTAAGTTTGAGCTAGGCTCAATTTTTTTAAAAAAATTAGGCTTCAAGCTGAGTTCAAGTTCAAGCATTTTGGGTTCGACCTAGTCTGGTACCCAAATGACTTATACTATAGAAGATGGATTATATTTTTTACATTCATTGAACTACATCTATAAGAGAAACTTACCAAAACATTGAGAGGCTTGAAAGAGAAGAAGCTTAATGGATTCTATTTCTTCAATGTCTTGATCATCTAGTATCTTCTCTTATTTGTCTGTGACGATTTCTACAATCCCAAATCTCTTTTCTTTCTCAACTTCATCCTAATAATGTAGAACTATTTGATTAGATTCCTTTAAGATCTCTCTAATCGTAAGTATCGATCAAAGTTTTAATATTTTTATGTTGTGTGTTGGTAACTGCAACTCTTGAATTTTTTACTGCCACAAAGACAACAATTAGCATTTGGGACTTTGAATATCTTCTTGCCTTTGACCGACAAATCCGCTCTCACAACTAATTTTCACTCATTTCTCCTATACACGAATAGTCTACTGAGTAATTTGTGTAAAAATTCTCATCTTCCATAGAGGTCATTGGAGATGAGGAAGTGGGTTTTGTGTGAGTGTTTATTGCTACTATTAGAGTCATTGAAGGTGAAGGTTTGCTAGGTCAAAGTTCAAGTTTCTCTAATAGTACCAGAGCTTTAAGAACCACGTTTATTCCTCTCTCTCATAAACCTTTTTTTTTTCTTTTTAAGTCTCAATTTTGGTTTTCTTTGTACTGGAGCTTGAAGCCTAGCTTCAACTGGTGATGGCATTCAATCTCAATTTTGAGCCACCAAAAGCCCATTAGGGCCTGGGCTTAAGCCAAACAAGAGACAAAAATAATAGTTTAGGCCAAGCTCAAGGCATACAAAGCCTATTCGGCCCGGTCTGACTTGTTGTCATCCTTAAGTCTCGTGAAGATTTTGAGAACACCTATCTGGAGTTAGAGCTTGAGGGGAATAATGAGATGCAAGAGCATCCTCAAGGAAAAAAAAATATACAAGGAGAGCGTTTAGGAGCTAATGGTAACAGCTAGACTTGGCAAGGTTTGCCTCACCTGGTCCGGCTCAAAGTCAACAGGGCTTGAGTTTTTTTATTGAAAATTTTGGCCAAGAAAATTGCGTCATTTTTTATTTCTTTTTAAAATATTTAATCAAGCTTGGTTTGGGTCCAATCAGGTTGTCCAAGCTTGATCAGGCTTGTGCTCAAGTTGGGAGTCTCAAGTCTGAGCGAGCTTCGGGTCAAGCCTGAATTTTGGGCAAGGCTCAAGCTTGGGTAAGCTCGAGCCTGACCCGGCCTATTGCCAATCTTAATAACAGCTAATTAGAAGTTATTTTATGTTTCTACAATAGTCATCTTAAGTTTCCGTAATAATAAGAGAAATTATCTTAGTTAGGAAGTTCAGAAAACAATTTTTAGTAGGAAATACGTTAGCAGATTCATATTATATTTTAGTTCCTAAAACCTCTATGTTTTTAACCTATTTAAAGGGTATAAGATTAAGAAAGCACCCAAAATTCTCTTAAGAAAACAGTTTAACAGAAAGCTTGTCAGAGATAATTTTCTAAGCAACAACCATAGGTCCTAGAATCAACCTACTTAAACAGTATAAGATGAATAAGAAAGCATCCAAAATTCTCTTAAGAAAACAATTAACAGAAAGCTTGTCAGAGATAATTTTCTAAGCAACAATAATTTTCTAAGCAACAACCATAGGTCCTAGAAATGGGAAGAACTTTAAAAAATGACCCATGCTCACCCCATAAGTAGATCCTACACAAAACCCCATATCAGAATATTTGTTCAATGCTAGAAATTTTATACTAATCTCTAAGGCATATTAATTTCTTGTTATGATTCATAAATAGATGCGTAAAAATCATTTCAAAGTTAGATAATTAACTTTAGACTCCTTAAAATAAGAAGGAACAGAGAGTAGAAAAAGAGTATAAACAAAGTAGGAACTTCACTGCTGAAGGATTGCTACGCAGCATGCCAAGTTCACCAATCTTCAAAGATCACTAAATTGTCTTGTAAAATGTTCATGACCTAAAGCTTCCTACATGACATAAGAATTAATAATCTCTCACGAAAAAGCAATTTTCAGTTCCATAACATGACAATAAAGACCAACTATGACGAGTTTGATTATAATTGTCTTCAAAAAGTTTGTGCTAGGTTCATTTGAGATAAAGCAGTTACCTCTTTCAGATAAGCCAGCATATTAGGTGTTGGTTCATGAAAGTTTGGACCCCTGTAATCAATTATTTCATCTGGATCTTGAATGTAATTGATGGTTGGATAAACTGGATCTCCACCCCAAACTGCAAAGTCCCAATAGAATGGCATCATCAAAATAAGCACGTGAAAAATAAAACAAGATAAGGATACTCGCATATGTTCCTTCACAATTTCTATATTTAACCAATGAAAATAAGTGACCGTGCAAGAATAAGGAAATATGCATCGAATAGCATGTCCATACGAGGTTTAGAAAAGGACAATTGTCTGAGCTAGAAGCTAGAATTGTTTATAAGGACAACAGATGGTTGTTACAAGGTGAAGTACTACAAGAAAGTATAATTAACTTAAAAGGGAACCAGACAAGAGGCAAATAGATGAAATAAGCATGTCCCGTGCATAAAATATTTAGAAAGTTATAACTTAGCTTGAACTGCAAGCAGTAAAAGATTTAAAAATCTTAAGTTCTTGTCAATGGCATACAAAGTACTTTTGCATGCTTGAATACATATCAAAGAAAATGCTCACAGAGATTGAAGTTTAAAAAGTTAAAAAATGCAAGTTACATGGTTCGTTTCCACAAGGGAAATATTGAATCCTATCAACATGGAAGCTGCACTTTCATTAATCTTGACTAATAAAATCCTAAAAACTTCACATGGAAGGAAATTTCCAGCAATATCCACACCAGCCGGTAAAATTAGGGGTAACAAATAGAAGAAATTGAAGAATGCACATAGTTTTTTTTAAAGTTAAAATATGTATCAAATCAAAAGACTCTTTATAAGGAATGAGAATGCATATAGTTTGCAATACTGAATTAGATACTTTGCTTGATTTGATCCTCCCGCATCCGCATGGCTAAGGGATCCCTACGAATGCGAACATCAGTTCCCATCATTATCCGAAATTCTCGATCGTTTTGGTGGCTAAACATCTCTATCAATTGTGTATTTTCATCTTCACCTGTCTCTTCAAAATGTCTCTGAATAGCTTCACGTGAAGTATCTCTTTTCCATGCTTTGACCCATTCTGAGTAATATGCTATGGGACCTATTTTTTCCAGTCTTTCTTGTTCAGCTTGAAGCCTAATCAAATCAAAATTTGACATGAGCTTTGCCATAACCAACTAAAGGGAAAACGCCATCTAAATGTAAAATTAGATACATGACTGATCCATAGAGGTCTTCGTAGGAACAAGAAAAGAGACAGAAAAATTAAGGAATATGCATGAATAAAAATCATTTTTATGTCACCAATTGTCATTTCCAATTATATTTAGCTGCCTATGTACAAAAAAAAAAAAGGAAATGAAAGAGTCATCATACACTTCCATTCATGACTAGACTACACATTTTGGCTACTCTTGCAACTCAAACACAGGCCTACAATCGTTCATTCCAACATGACTATCTATCAATGGTACAATGTCAACATACAACAAGCTGCCAGCACTGCCGTAGAATATAACAATAGCTTTTTCCAGTCTAATAGAATACAATTTGACTAGATACTAAGCATAAGATAAGTAATCAGAAAAGGAAAATATAAATGAGGAGAATAGCGGATAAGTTTTTAAATCTTCACTCTATTTTGACAGTTGGAGGCATAGAATCTCTGATTTCCAAGAATTCATAACATTACAGGAACCTAAATACGTTCTTCTTTTGTGTCAAGACCCTATTCAATCCAAAAGCATAAGCTATTAAGTGAGAACGAAGAATGGGTCAAATATTATTGTAACACAATAATGCGTGGACAAATCACAACTCCTCTATCCATCATAAACAAGAACAGCGTGATTTGAACTTGAGATTTTCCAGTCATAAAGGTTTCGATACCATTTCAAAGATCCATTAAATTAAAAAAACTTAAAACTTGAGATGAGTTCTAATTACAATCAAATATTCTTCTAGAGCTTTCCTTCAAATTCTGGTGTGCCTACTAATGATTTAAAGGTGATCAATAGAAAGGTCATTTTGCACTCCAGCTCTGTTTCTTCAGTTAGCTTTACTTCTTTCTCAAATTGAGACGCTTTACCTCTTGCACTCATGCTAACCTCTTCTATAATTCTAAATTAAAGTCCTGCTCATCACTTATTTTGTTTCACCTATTCTTTTTCTTCCTCTACCTCAGAATTTTTGAGAAACCCAAAAACAGAAGCTCAAGATCTTTCTTTTTCTTCGCATTCAACACTTTTTTACTCTCCAGCAATAATTTTATGCATTTTTTGTGGATTCTCATCATAAACTTCTATACACCACCTCGATATCAGAAATAGGGTTTAGGGTGGGGGATGGACAGAGAAAGAGAAGGATCTTCCAGAGAAGTTACAAAATACAAAATCACAACAGAAAACAACAAATAGAAACATGACTTTTAAAGTATTACCTTTCTTCCTTGAAGAGATGTTTTCTAGCTCTATAAAGAGAAGTTTCTGTCATTGTTGGATGTTCACCATAGAGCTTGATTTGCCCAGTTTCAGCCATTGCTTTGAGAAAAACCTTCAAAGAAGAAATAAGTAGTGAGAGAAACCTTCAACGAGAGACAGAGCAAAAAATATAGAAAAGAACAGGTTTAATGTTAATAAATCTGTTAGCATGTCAGACATGCTATACAGTCAATCTGTTCCTGATCTAAAATCATAATCCAACATCAAAGTTTTCAAGACTAAAATAAGGGAGATCATCCATCCAGAAACTATAAATCACATCATTTTCACCCCAGAACCTATTTCTAATCTACTCAGTTGCAACATTCAAAGACCAGTTCACATTTTTATTACTCAGTCAATTGCTTATCAGATGGTATCGAGATCAACCTTTTTAACGCAATTGGCCTGAAGATAAGCACAAACAAAGGAGGTAAATAGCATGAAAAGGGATGTGCATTGAACACTAATTTTTTTTTCAGTCTTGAGCAAGAGAAGTAAACATGAGAAAATAGCATGAAAAGGAATGAGTATTAGAAGCAATATATTTCCAAGTTCAAGAAATTTATTCCAAAATCAATAAAACAAATGTTAGGACTTTCACAGTGGCAATACCCAAGGGTGAAATGCATATATGAGCATTATCACTAAGGCATAAAATTATGTAAGACATATCGACCAGAAGTATGCTATTCACAATTATTAATCATGCACTTTAAGAAACAAACTGACCGTTTCAACATCAGGTTTTCGCCTTTGCCATCGGGACCATTCTTCCTTTTCAGGCTTTCTCCAATTCCACCATAATTCCTCATTTGTAAGTGTCCCTTCGATTGGCTTCTTCTTTTCAGGGTCAATAAAGGGATGAGGGCATCCAAGTTTCTTGTCTAATTCAAATCCACTCTCTTCTTCTTTCTCAAACTCTGATTGATAAATGACATAGTCAGATGAGGAATCTTTATATTCTTCTGTCAAGTCCTCTGCGATTTCAGTGGATACTGGATTTGTGGCAGCTTCAGTAGAATCAGGAGCAGCTGATGCTTTATACTTCTTCCTCCTACTTCCAGGTTTTTTTCCATATGATGGAGAACCTGATGAAACACCTGTTGGTTGGGGAGCATTGGCAGCCCTAACTCGATCAGCAGTGCCTTCTGGCCAGTATTCCTGTCCTGGGATACTAGCCCGAGCACCAGATGCTGGTTCAAGTTGGCCAGATGTTGAGTCCAGATAACTATGGTAGGGAGGACGTTCAACAGATATATGTTGAGTATAGTCATCCTTCTTCTCACATTTTATACTTGTGGATGATGGAGCCTTCCAGGGTTCATTAAAGCTGGATGGAAATTGCAATTTTCTAGCTGGAAATGAGCCAAGAAATGACGTCTGCGTTGATTCACAAAATTTTGCATTATGTTAATATTGAAAGCTAATTGACACAGGTGAAGAATGTCAAAAGCATGAAAGCTAAATGACACAGGTGAAGAATGTCAAACGCTTGAAAGCTAAATGACATGGTTTAGGACTCTTTCTGCATATATCCTACCGAATCAACCACGTAAAATGAGAAACGATGAGGCGAGAATCCAGAAAAGGAACTGCTTACTACATATTTTGCATATAACATTAGCATGCTCATGAAATAGATGACACTTGAAAATATTTGCAGGGTATATTTGTATCTTTTAACTCGTTGATTCCATTTCCATTGTGTCATTTTATCCTTTCAGTCATCAAGTAATCTTTCTGGTAATGTGAGCATATATCTACTCTATACTTCCAAAAGCTGCTATTAACTCCAAGTGGAAAAATAGGATATACTCTGCTCTCAGACAAAAAAAGTCAATGGTATAAACTATTCAAAGTATTATTAGACTTTAGTTGGAAATGCAACAAGACTGTCTAATGCATGAAACTTGCATACATATGAAAGCATATGAAATAATTATATACATATATAAGATTGCAACTAGCATTTTCAAATTCTGTTTGCTAACTTGTTGCAATGGAGTCCGCTTTTCATGTCAAGCCCTGAAGTTCTTTTATATGGCTTCTAATTGATGAAAAGAAAATTGAACAATAGATATTCATCCTGTTCTCTTCATAATTGCACGAGATGAAACAATGAGTTGCCGGAAGTAGGGAAGGAGTATCGGCGGAAAGACAGGCTACAAGGGAGCTGACTGACAGAAATTTAATTCATTTAACAGATTCTATGGCTTAACAGGCAAATAATAGGAAAAGGGGAACCATCATCTGAAGTTCAACACTGTGTCCCTAAAGATGAATAGCAAATCAAAAATTCAACTAGAAAGTACCATAGAAATGTACAAAAATGAAAAGACGAAGGCGGAAATTAAAACCTGGAAACAATTGAGGCCTGCCTTCCCAGAAACAAAGCTATCTCCAGAAACTGAAACTCTCAATCCTCTCTCTACCGTGCACAAACAACAAAGAGAAAGAAAAAAATCACTACTAGAGACAAAGGTATTTCACAAATCATAAAAGAGAGACGCAACTCAGAAAAAGATGTCATTATGAAAATCTAAAGAATTAACACAACAAGAGATAACACACCTCGATAAAGCCATGTAGTTGACAAAGATGCCATTGGTATTTAACAAGTTATATGGCCCATAAATCTCCAAAATTTATCTGGGTCTTTTCTTGTTCAATCTCAAGCAAAACCAATGACAATGTACGTACTTGCTAAAAAGGAAAAAAAGCTCGTAAACGAAGCTTGCAAAGGAGTAAGAAACAAAGCTGAAGTTTCAAGGAAAGAAAGCACCGGCTTTGGGTGATCTGGATTTGGATAACAGGAAACAAGAGCAAGTACAGAGTTCTAAGCTCCTCTATCCTTTAGCACTTCTAACTTCGGAGGCTTAAGCACAGAGAGATGTCACCACTCGCCAGGTGGGCGAGGGAGAGTGCAATTGCAATTGGATATGGCTCGTCTTTATAACTCGCCACTTCTTAAACACTTGGAAGCACAGAAAATTGCGTATAAGTTAACTATATTTTTAATTCCTTTTAAAAATCGAAAGCGTTTCGCAATGATAATCTAATGCCATGTGAATCGTCACTGGATAATTAGCCGAAGAAGTAAAAGAATCATTCACACTTCTAACAATTGAATGGACAAAAATAAAGGACACATTCATAAGTTGGCGATGGTTTATGCCCGATATTCAATTAGTTGATTGTACTTCACTTATATAATTATTTATAGGCATTTTTAATCTTATAAATATTTACATATATAATAAAGTTTATAAGGTAAATGTACATTACAAATAAAATTATCATGAAATTACACTTGTGAAATTTATATTGCATTTATGTATACATAGTCATTGTTTTCTTAAGACATGACATAAATTGAGTGTAAAAGTACTAGCATATGTTATGTTTTTTTATGATCGATCTCATAAATTAGAGTATAAAAATATTTACACAAATGTGTGACTATTTATTAGGGAACAAATTTATTAAACTGACCCATACGAAAAATCCATTTAGAACATTACTTGTATGTCTTTAGAAATTCTCATTATGATGATTATATAAAGTGATCCTTTGAATTGAGATCAAATTATCTCATATAGGGATTATTATATTTTAATACTACTTATGACTTATTATAGTGAAACGAAGTTCAGTCGATATTCATTGAATATAGTATGAACTATATGAAGATAGTTGAGCGATCAATACATGATTCATCACCCTAAAATGATTAGGGATAATATTTCATTGTTCTCGATCAATATTAATTTGGGAATTCCTTGGCCAAGGTGGAAAGACGATTTGAAAATATTTCAAATATTATTACTTGAATCAATCACTAATGGTGAAGAACTAACATGACTGGACTCAAATCAAATAGACATTAATTCCATGTTATATGTTTAATCAGAAGATTGTATGGTAAAAAGATAGAATTATACGAAAAATCATGTATGAAAAGATTAGTCAAAACCAATATTGACATTTCTAAATATTTGGGTAATCATGATACA
>JANIPM010000002.1:55421884-55431950 GCA_027478405.1 Erythroxylum cassinoides
TTCTAATAGAGATAATATTGAAGATTTAAAATTAACTCAAAATAGAAATGAAGCAACGACTAGTTGAAGAAAATCCCTATTTAAAGAAAAGCCATTGCATTTTGCAAATAGGGGGATAGAAGCCAAAATCCTTAAAATACTTCAGACACATCAATATTCCCAAATTTCATATCTTGATCAAAATCTCTTGTGCTTTAGAAAGTGACAATTCTTTTTGTGAGAGATCATTGAAGTTCATATAGAGCAAATTACTTCATTATTTGTTGAGAGCTTATAGAGCTAGTATGGAAGGTTGGAAAACCTTGAAAAATATGTACTCATAGTGAAACACTCAAGTTTGATACTTAGAGACTGTATGTAGGGTTGGGTTGTAAGCCGAACTAGTATATATTGGCTGCATCATTCTCTCTCTTCTCTTAACTTTTATATTTTTGAATTATATTGTGTGTGTGTTCATTTCAGTAAGAGGCTCCTTAACTGTTATATTAGGCTCCATCTGTTTTCAACTTGCTAAAGGTTCCTTTCATTTTAACAGCGTCTTTTATTTTAAATTGTCTTAACCAGATTTATCCTTTAGCATGGTCCTGTCATTTAACAGGCTTCTATCACTTAACAAGGTCCTATTGCTTAAGTAAGTTCCTATCGCATAACAAGCTCCTCTTGCTTTGTAGGGTCCTATTGTTGTTTTAAACTTCGACAAGCTCCTGTTGTTTTATTCGAATTAAAAGTATCTCTTGCGTGTGTTTGCTTTATCATGACAAATAGAGGTTTCCTTTCTTTGCAAAGACAAATCCAACTATGCATCTCCATGAGTCATATTCTTTTTTATCTATATCATGAGCCATGAATTAAGAGATATCAGTCGTAAATGGGAGTCCATAAGGAGCTATCTAAAGTGTTCATTCAAAGTTAAATAAATTTCCAAAATCTTTGGTTGTTTACCATGTAACCAGGCTGATCTTAACCGCTAACCTGTGACCTCTTTAATCCTAGCCATTAATTCTTGATTTAGATTATAGCCATTAATTTTTTAAAATGAATGACACAAATTAGTAATCCATGTCAAACCTCTTCAAACAATAACTACGTGCCATATGTTGACAACTTAGGTTTAAAACTTAACAACATACAACACTATTTTAAGATAAGGTGCATCTTTCATTTGCATTTCAATACCATCTAGTGACATTTTAACCCTAAGTTATGACTGTTATTCTTGTCGTTTAAAATCAACTGTTATTTTTGTCATTTAAAATCCATTTCTTTCTTTCTTTTTTATTTTTTTGGAAACAAGAATTGTCATTATCAATTGTCCACTCTCTTTTGCTCTTACATTATCCTCCACCTTCCCTCTAAATCAAACTTTGTTGTCTCTCTCTTCCTGTAATTCCCTAATAAAATCAATAATCTTCAAACTTTGAGCAAGTTATCTTGTGTATGGTAAAAGAGAGGCCTTTAACAACTCATCAAAATAGCTTAAGTAAAACCTTATGAACATTGTTCTCACTTTCCTATCTTATTCGATTTATTTGATGTTTTCTGTTTTTAATCTAACTAACAATATTCTTTCTTTTTATCTTAATTTCATTAGCCAGAGGTGTATTCTTAGAGAATTTCAGACATCAAAAGGTCACTATGATAGGCCCTTATCCTAAAATGACTAGGCAACCTGCCTAACACCCCACGGTGGCTCTCCAGTTGATATCTAATTCAGTTGGAAAGTTCCGGTGGAGCTAAGCCCATTGCTCTTTTTACCAAAAATCCTTAACTTAAAATTAAAAAGATATAAGCAGTGGAGTTTTTTTAATCATTTTTAAAAAAAAAATTTGACAGCATAACGATTGTATTTTAACCTACTCAAAAATTTCAAAAGCCTTGTAAAAGTGCAAAACACTTTTATAATCATCTCAAAATCCCCACTACAAATTTTGGACTTTAAGTCCATTCAAAGTAATCTCAGCAATCACTTCAATAATCTTAAAAATAAACTCAGACATAATCATGCATTTAACTTTAAAACATTCATATACATGCATTCTTTACATAAAATATAGTCTAAAAAATATTCATAAAGATGCAAATTTTCCCAAAAATATTTACAAGGCAAAAATGCCTACACAGTAGCACGTGACGAAGTTGACTAGTCGTGAGATGGAGTCCCTACTACTAAAGCCCTTGAGCGTGCACCTAGGAGGTTTCATTTAAAAATAAAAAAGAGAGTGAGCTAAACAAACTCAGTGAGTGCTAGGATTTCTATTCAAATCATATTTAACTATTTAAACTTCCCTAAACCAAATTCATCTCAATTTGCATAATTCAATGTTGATTATAAAACAATATGCTTCCCGAAATCAAGTTTCTCAAATCACTTCTCAAATAAATAGCGGCGACATTAAAAATGTCATAAATTTCTTACACGACATAACCTATCACTAAGTTCTTTGCCATATAGTACCCTAAGGCAAAAAGTCACGGAATTGTTCTACATCGCTTTCTCGCGACTGGTTATTCACTAGTGATGGAGCTGTTTCTATATTGCTTAGCCGCAACTAGTCAACCACTAGTTACGGAGCTTGTTCTACATCGCTTACCTGTACTAGGTTAACTACTATATATCAGTAGTGATAGAGCTGGTTCTATATTACTTACATGTACTAGGTTAACGCTACATACTGGTAATTACAGAGTCGGTTCTACATTGCTTACCCATAACTAGTAAATCACTAGTTACGGAGTTGATTCTACATCGCTTACCTGTACTAGGTTAACCGTTATACACTGGTATATTAATATGTATAAAACCTATCGGTATTACCATAGGCTAAAAATCATTTCCTTTTTATCAACCAATAACATCATCTCAATATAAACTCAGATCATATAAGATTAAACTTTGAAACTTCAATTCATATATTGATAAAAGCATAAAATTGTACTAGCAATATTCACTTATAATGCATCATTAACATAAAAATCATAATCCATATTCACTTCACAATAGAATAGAAATCATTTTCATAACATACATTTAAAATGCACTCATCGTTAAGCAACTTTATCACCAAGCACACTCATGCGTTATGTGCCTTTTCTTTACCTACACAAGTACATTTTGCTTAGGCATTTATTTTCAAATTCAAAAATAAGACATTAATACTATAAATTCGGTTAAACTGAATTCGCTTTTAGTATTTAATCATGTAACACATACACTAATCGTGTTTCCATTTACCACTAAAAGCTAACCTATTATTCTCCGTTTCCAATTCTAACTTCAAAAGTCACTTAAAATCATATTTTTACCCACGATAACTTATTAATTTGTTCAAAAAAAAAATATCTCACTCAATTTAATTCACCAGATCATGATGATGTATGATGAGTCACAGATATGGCCTATGTTCATAAGTTATACCTCCATTTGTTCCTAGCTTTTCACGTAGTAAACGTTCAAATTAGGCTTTAAGGTCTTCTAGACATTCGTTCTCCTCTGTCTCTAGTTTCCATAACATCAAAAATCAGACCATTAGAAGCTCTTATTCAAGAAACATGCACCAAACATCTCAAGCTTCTCCAACATAAGCTAGCATCAGATCACCATTTCTAATCTCAAATTCCAATATAATTCAGTTAGAAGTAGATCAGGGTCTCTTCTAGGAATTTTTATTATTGTCTTAGGTGTCTACAATTAGCATCACCCAATTTGGAGGTCTATAGGCCAAGTTATAGTCAAAACAAGATGTCTGGTTTAAGTGATCCGAGAACCAAATACAAACATTCACTAAACATAATTCTTTCTCTTATCATATTCATCCCTTAAATGCTTTCAAACTTATTATCTACTCCATGGAAATTCAAAATCATCAATTATCTTACATAAATCTATCCTATTAAAAGCCCCAAAACTAGAAATTTAGGTTAGGAAACTTACCACTTTTTTTCAATCTTGTGGACAATTGAAGAACACTTAGTCTTGATCAAGCTCTCTACAATTCATACTCCAAAACCCATCAAAAATCTGCTGCACCCTCCTTCTTCTCTCCTTGGCTGAAACTTTACTCTTTCTTCTCTTCTTTTTCTTCTTTTGTTTCACTCTCACATTTATCTTGAAAGAATGAAGCAAAACGTCTTAAGTTTTGCTTTTTACACTCATTTAATGGATTACACATCTCATCTTCCTATTTATCATCACTAATGACTCATCAAACACAGGTCATCATCTCATTGGTCATTTCTAATGACTCATCAATCCACTAATATCATGTAAAAAGACCAAATTGTCTTTAATTAGTAAAAAGACCAAATTGCCCTTTAATGCATTCAAGGTAAGGTCTTATTAACCTTTTTCTTTTCTATTTATCTGTCCCATAGGGTTTTAGATATTCTATAAAAAAATTTCATACTATCCATTTTATTTCTTTATTTCTTCTTTGAGGTTTGTCAAAGGAGGTAAAGAAAATTTGGAGACACTTTTAAAAGTTGAAATCAAATAAATCCATTAATTATTTCCTTTAAACCCTTTAATGAAAAGTGATTAAAACAAGGAAAATTTATAGACCTACTATTCTTTCTTCTTTTACCTTTTAACATAAATTATGTTAAACTCTGAATTGTTCATAGCCCATTTTTTTAAATTATATCTATTTTTTAGAGCTTATATTATTTTCTCTTCTATTTCATACATTTCATTAATCCTTTCACTTTTAATCAAGTCCACTGAGTGACCTAAGAGGCTTGACATTTCTTTGCGTTATTTAACTCATTTAAACTAAAAATCATCATCAATTATTTTTCATTAGAAATTAATAATCGCATTTTCTTCTAACTACTTTTATTCATTTTAATCATCAATTTCATTTTATTTCATTTAATAAAAAATTCATCACTCTCATTTTAGTCCATTTAATTCCCATTTCTTATGTATTGTTTCATAGTTTTTAAAGTGAATTCATTAATCATGCTATTCATTCAACCAAAAGTCAATAATTTCATCCATATCACTATTAGGTCCTTTAGGTTATTGTTTATAGCTCATTGTAGCATCATATTTAGGCCATTAGTACATTGTTACATTCTCACTTATTTATCTTGTTTGACCCATGCCCTATTTTTGTAAAAAAATTATTACCCAACAATCACAAAACCTCCTTTTAAACATAGATAATGGCTAAGGTAGGGTAGGATAAGATGCCTAACGCCTACTCTCTTTTAAAACTAACCTCGAACCCATTTGTTCTTTAGTTAGGGCTTTTAGTTCCTTTAATATATTTTTTATAGATTCCTTTAAATAAGTAGGCAACAAATCCTTTTTCTTTTAATGATCAATTACACTGGACCCTCTGTATTTTGACCCTTTGTAGCTTAATTATTTTATTTTGAAAACTATCATTTATTTCATTATAGCATTGTTTAGCTATTATATAAGTCCTTCTGTTATATTCTGTTAGTTTTTCATCCATTTATAGCTACAAAATATTATCATATTGATTTAAATAATAATTTATTGACATGACCAAAATAAGGTTATAAGAAAGATTGCAAATCTATAATTTTCAACTTTAATTAGGGTTACTTGATTAGATCTTGAGAGGGAGCAATCAAAACCTTAGGAAATCTTAGATTAAACATAAATTGAATCAACAAGATTAAGGGAAACAAAATAAGGCTAGAATAGCTCCTAAGTCTTCAACTTTGATAAATCTCATTTTCATTAGTAGCTTAAATATTTTATTGTTTATTTATTTCATTTCATTTTTTAATTTATGCTATTTATTTTATTTCAAATCAATTTCTTAGTACCTTAAAGAAAGTTAGGTTTAAATTGTTAGCTATTATATAATCCTCTTAGGAACGATAACCTCTTATACTACAAGATAGGATAAGTATATTTGCAAGTATTTAGAGTATATAAAACTTGCTCAACAACAAGCTCCCCTTTTGATGATGATAAAACATTTAGTGATATTAAGGAAAATAAATAACATAGACTCCCCATATATGAAAGTAATATGTAATACATGGTCTCTCTCTTAATTCATACATAATTGATTTATAAAGATTAAGTTTCAATATTACCATTATGTCCTCCTTTTTTTCAGCATTGAAAAGGGTATATGGTACATCAAGCTCTAAGTATCAAAAGGGAAAATAAACAACTTCTTTCTCTCTTTCTAACACTTTTCAAAATCTTTATCATCTAGGCAAAGTTTAAATTTCAAGTGTGTTTTAAAGAAATGAGCAATCTTTAAAAAGCTTATGTACTTATTCAAATGTCAATGTTTCCCTCCTGCATATATTTAGTAATGCTTTCGTCCCTTAAATATATTTTTTAAGTTTATATGATTAGATATTATCAATATAAAAGAAACTAGTCACCTTATTTTATATACCACTAATGCTTACTGTTTTCTTTCTTGAATTATATGAGAGCTCTAGGTAATTTGTTCTTTAAACTTAAATTTTGGAAATTGATCCAGATTTGGTATTAATGGATATGGTACTAATTATTTGTATTAATTTTATTCCATTTGATATTGACCTATACTGCAAATAAATCAATATGTTCTAAGTATAGGTACCTATGTAGACTTAACTCATTGAGGGTTAGCTCTTAAATCTTTTTTCACCCATGTCATTTTAGGCTTATTTAACAAATATTGTTTCCAAAATGAATTTCTTTTGATGTTCCTATAGTCATCTCAAAAATGAAATCTTATATGATACGAATGGTAATATTTCGAGTCATGTGAAACTTATAAGAATGTGACAAATAAGAGTAACTATTTATATAACATCCCATTTTCTCCATGTTAAGGATTAGAACCCTAGAATACTGAATATGAGAGATAATATTGAGAAACTATAACACACATTTCATACTCGTGCATCATTTATCATTCATACACGTGAATTTGATAATTACACACATTACAATGACTGTACATGCACTCACTTAACATTTATCAGGTATAGTTGATCTTAATTGATTTATAAATGTGATTATGATGTGAATAGTGAATAATCTGTCTTGAAAATTGATTTGGTGAGTATAAGTATTGATTTAGAATTTTGGTGAAAATTTGGAATTTTTTTGAAATTACGAGTATTTTTGGACTAGGAAAAATGTCAAGTGATAAGACAATTGATACATGGTAATAAAAAATAAGTTTCTAATGGCAGTTGAATAATTGGCAAATGGTATTTGGATTTGTTGAGAGTGTGACATTGAAAATTAGGTGACAAATGGACTAGAGATTAAATAGTATTGAGTACTATTATTAAGAGAGGTTAACTTGATTCTTTAAGTGGTAAGTGTCATGACACATGTCATGACACCCACCAAGCAATTTTTACCTTGCTTTTAACACACCACGACATTTTCTTCTTGAAAGACCATCTTTATTCTTTGTCTCTCACATTTTCCATATGCTCTTCTTCTTCATCCTTTTCATTTTCTTCACTCACGACCATCTCACTCTCACCTTCATCACGTTGAGTTTTTGCTATCCTTCACCTTATTTCTTCAAGATCCTTGCTATCTCTTCATCTTGTTACTAAAAACCTAACATATTCCTCCTTGAAGAGTTGATGATCGTGTGAGCCATAGAAAGCTAAGGTTCACGTGATTTTGAAGAGTTTGGAGATTTATCAAGTAAGTTATACTTTGATCTTTATGAGTAGTTGCAAATGAATCAAATAAGAATGAATGATTTGAGATTTGATGACAATGATCATGGAGCTTCATATATGCTTTTACGTGGGTGTAAACATAAAGAGATTTATGTTCTAAATTTTAGTGTGTCACCCTTATTCATGAATTGTTTAATAGAAGCATTTATGATGATTATTTAGTGATGGATTGATTGTGATAATGGTGTTTGAAGTGGGCTAGAAGTTGATGAACAAATGGATACATCATGTTCTGTTTTTGTGTAAATGATAAATAACAGTTTATAAGTTGTATGGATGATTTTGTGTTGAAATTAAGGTGAGAATGAAGAGGATATGATGTAAAGTTGATGAACTATGCATAAGATGGTTTGAAGGTAATATATAGGAGTTGAAAGTCTAGAAAATTGAAAGGAGAATGGCTAGAATATGTTAACTGTAACGTTTCCACTGAATATACATCTGTATTTTAGTCATATCTTTATCTATACTTATCCAAATGGGATGATTTTAATTTTATATTAAACTAAAGAAAATCAAATTTTAATTCTATCTCTAAAAGTTTCAATGTTCGACTTGAAGTTGAGTATTGTGTGCTATCACAGTTTGAGAATAGTATGTATTATTTTAGATATAACTTGCAGAATATTGAACCAAACTGCATGAAATTAATGTCATTAGAAACTTAAGACATATAGGAACATTTTTTAGAAGAGTGTATTGCCTAAATACCTTATTTTCGTCCCTCATTTTCTTGGTCAAAATGATCATCTGATAGTTGCACGATCATAGAGGAATCATCAGGGAGTTGCTTGTCGTGAACAAGCACGATTGTGCACTGTTATCTTCTTACTTGTCTTGATGTTTTGGACTTAACTGAGGTTTTAAATGAACCTAAATGGTTGCTAAAGTAAGTGGATAAGTGATTAATAAGTTTAAGATGTCGATTGACATTAGAATTGAAGAATGTATTGACTTGATATGAATGTATCTCAATTTGAAAGTTATGAGTTGTAAATGATGTAAAGGTGTTCTTATGAAGAATATGAATTAGGTATGAATGAATGAGAATTGGGAAATTGTATGGATTTATAATGCTAAGAAATTATTGGTAAATGTATGATTGATATAAATGATTGATGAACTTAGGATAATCGAGTTTCACATGAGTTATTAAGTATAAATGATCATAAGATGTGGATTAAGGAAATATAGCTGAGATTTGTCATTGAGCATGCATTATACATATCACATATACATATGTATATGATTATGAAAGTGTTCAAGTTAGTAATGTGTAAATGTGTTTGTATTCCATGATATAGAAGAGCAATTAAAGCAATAACATCCAGACATTGCCAGGACATCTAGGCAACAACTATCTAGAGCATACTGTGAGTAACCTACATGGTGTCACATTGATTTATTGTTTTGCTTAAATTCTGAATTGAATTATTATTTGATGTGAATGTGTTGATTCTAGACATTGAATGTCTGAGGCATTTGATGCATGAATAATACATTGGAAGTGCTCATTGTATATGAATTTGACGGAATATGTGATACTCAACTTAATTGTTGAATTTCGGACCAAGGTTCGATGGTGAATATGAATGAGAAAGAAAATTAAGCACAAGTGAATGATTGAATACATATGATGCATTTCACTACATAAATGCATGATAACATAAAGGCAGTTGTGACCAAAGTCGCCAGTGAAAAAGGGCTTAAAGCTCATAATATGGTAAGAGCCTCTGGTTCACTATGTATAATGAACCATGTATCTCCAATGGATAAGGGACAGTTATTAATGAGCCCGGTATCCACAATGGATACGAGACAATGAAAAAGGCACTCAATCACAACAAAGTAATAAATGAAAGTGAGTCCCATGAACATTGCGCATACAATATAATATGCATTGTATGAATGGTTAAATTGATTTGTATAAATCGTTTTGAATGAAAAAGGTGAATAAGTGAACTAAGTGCTATATGATGCTTTTTGATAATTGAAAAAAAATGTGCTTTATATGATATTGTTTGTGAACTTGAAACATGAATTGTATATGTTATGTTATGAGTGAGCCATCGATGATAGTAGTTCACTGAGTTTACAAAACTCATCAAAATTGCAATGTTGACTTTTTAGGCGTGAGAGAGTGGACTTAGCTTTTAAGACAACTTAGAAGAGATCTAGTACTACTTTTGGATAGAAGAAATGGATCAAAGGCCAGTCAGCTGAGACTAAAGGATTTAGATAAAATTTTGTATAGTTCCTCATTCATGTAGCATGTAGCATATTTTGTAATAGAGTTGTAAACACTGATAGTTCTTTGATGTTGTATATAAGGATGAAGTATGTAATGCTACAATGTATATTCGATTTTATAAAATGA
>JANIPM010000002.1:55509511-55524338 GCA_027478405.1 Erythroxylum cassinoides
CTTCAATCTTTGGTTAAAATCACTCTAAAAGAAACCTTTCTTCAAATTACGTAACAAATAAAATTAAACCAATTAAGTATTAAATCAAGGTAATTTAGATAAAAGACATAGCAAATTACCAAATAGAATAGAACAAACGAGAGTTGAAATACATGACAATGCATAAATCTTAGGAACTTACATGTACGAATTGACTATTATAGTTTAATACGTAAAATAATAATTTATCATAAATTAAATTAGATAAGTAGAATATAAAAATATGCAGTATTTATAAGATCTAAATAACTTATCTAGAAAAAGTTAGTAGAAAATAATTATAGGTTAAGTGTAAAATATTTATAAATATTAGGTCAATTTTGGCTTCTTTTATGTTTTTTTTTTATTATATAAAACTAGACTTTTCAAAACTTAATTTCTAGGGCTCATTCACTCACCGACCGTCCCGCCTAGGGCTCACTCACTCACCCACCGTCCCGCCTAGGGCTCCTTCTGCTCACCGCCGGTGACCGGCATACAGAGCGTGGAAAGGGAGACATATATACATGAGAAGATGAGTATATGGAACTACGTGGTGACGGCTCAGAAGCCCACCAATGTCACCCACTCTTGTGTCGGAAATTTCACCAGCCCACAAGAGCTCAATCTTATTATTGCGTACATCCCTCTCATTAGTTTTTCCTTGCTTCTGTTTGCTTCCTGAGATCTAAGGTTTAGGATTTAGCCTCTTGTAGCTGGTGTTTTCTGCTTTCTCTGATTTTATGTTTTCTGCAGTTCGTTGGATTAGATAGATGTTCTGAAATGTGAATTTTAATTTAAATGTTATTCGTTCTCTTCAGGAAATGCACTCGGATTGAGATACACTTGCTTGCTCCACAGGGATTGCAGGTAAATACATGCATATCTTCCCTTTCTCTCTGTATAATATCCGACTCTCATCTCGCTTTTGAGCTTTAATGTATGAAGACATAAAGGCTTACAATATGGGTTGGTACTTCTTTCTGTGCAGCCCATGCTGGATGTTCCCATATATGGAAGAATTGCTACACTTGAACTTTTCCGCCCTCATGTGAGCAAATACTTGCTACACGGAGTTATTTTCAGTTTGTAGATAGCCAAAGTTATATACCCTGATGAATCATATGCTCTGTGTAAACAGGGAGAAGCACAAGATTTTTTATTTATTGCAACAGAAAGATACAAGTTTTGTGTTCTTCAGTGGGATGCTGAGACATCTGAGCTTATTACAAGGTTTAAGAATTTAAAACAAGCAATATTCTCTCTCTCTCTCTCTCTCCTATGGACATGTTTGTGCGCACATGCTTTTCATGGTGAATAAAGCATAACAAGGGGGGTTGGGGTCGCGGTATGTGTGAAGAGGTACAGGAGAGTGTTTTATTGGCAATGTTAGGCTTGAGTATTATCCTAGTGGCTACACAAATTGGAATGCATCTCTAAGATTGAATGATTCTCTAGTGCTAGGATGGACTGACATTTCATATAATTCTGGCTATGATCATTTCTGTGTCTTCCTGAAAGAGTAGTTTATTTGCTTCAAATTAACCAGATGTCTTAACATGTAGGGCAATGGGGGATGTGTCAGACCGTATAGGTCGTCCAACTGACAATGGCCAGGTAATATTACGTCTATTTTAGTTTTTTCCTTGTCTTGTGAACTGTAAAATGTTTTGAGCCATATGGCATGTCTTATTATTTCTTTGACCTAGTGGCTACTTTCCTTTAACATTTCTAAATATGTTTTTATTTGCAGATTGGAATAATCGATCCAGATTGTAGGCTAATTGGGCTCCATCTTTATGATGGGTTGTTTAAGGTGTTTTGAGGAATCGAATGGAAGCGAATTTCAGAACTTTTTCATAAAGATGTAAAGGATCAGCATCATAACTGTATAATTTTCATTTTCAGGTCATTCCTTTTGATAATAAAGGGCAGCTCAAAGAAGCCTTTAACATAAGGTAATCATCTGCTTTACCATATCTGTCAGTCCAAGAAAGTTCATACTTCTTCTCCTGAAATATTGACTGTAACATTAGATTACAATGTACTGGGTTCCTTGAAATATCACAGGGATAGATGGTAATATAGGTGTAAATATAAATATAAAACACTGGTGTCTTCAAGGAACTTGATTTGTATAGTGTTGTGTACCATTTTACTCATATTGCATGCAGTTCCAAAGCTAATGAATGGAAAAAATTTTCTTTTCAGGCTTGAGGAACTTCAAGTGTTGGATATCAAGTTTCTTTATGGTTGTTCCAAACCCACAATTGTTGTTCTGTACCAGGTTCTAAGTTGTCTTCACAGATCTCTCTCTCTCTCTCTCTTGCTCTCTATGTATATGTGTGTGTGTGCGTGTGCGTGTGCGCGTGTGTGTATGTGTGTGTGTGTTTTGCTTTTTGGTAATAACTGTGGATGTTCATATGTGTTTCCCTAGCTATGAAATACGCTTTTGCTACTTTTATTTGGATTTTAGGTTTAAGTTATTTATGTTTGGATTGACCTGGGTAATAAATTCTTCGCCCTTTGTGGTGATCTTTTAATTGCAGGATAACAAAGATGCCCGTCATGTCAAAACGTACGAGGTTGCCCTAAAAGATAAAGATTTCGTTGAAGGACCATGGTCCCAAAACAATCTTGATAATGGTGCCGATTTGCTAATCCCTGTGCCCCCACCTTTGTGTGGTGTTCTTATTGTTGGAGAAGAAACAATTGTCTATTGCAGTGCAAATGCGTTTAAAGCAATTCCTATAAGACCTGTAGGTTATTAATGGACTCTATGGGTTTAAGTTGTTCTCAGAAAATTAAAGTGATGTAGTTATATGACTTGATATATATTGACATTCTTTCTTTTATTTGATATGCTCTTCTAGTCCATAACAAGAGCATATGGTAGAGTAGATGCTGATGGTTCAAGGTATTTACTTGGTGATCATGCCGGGTTTCTACACCTTCTTGTTATAACCCATGAGAAAGAAAAGTGAGTGGTTCCATCACAATTATTATGCCAAATGAAAATTTTAGATGAATTCCTGTTTGGATAAAGAGATGGGCTTATGATTATTATTTTAGTGGAATTTCATGGAATGATGTGGCCTTATATTGCAGGGTCACTGGGCTCAAGATTGAGCTTTTGGGAGAAACTTCTATTGTTTCTACAATATCGTATCTTGATAATGCAGTTGTCTTTATTGGTTCCAGCTATGGAGATTCACAGGTATGATGATAATTTTTTGCATTTTTATCTTTGGAAAGGATGTTTTCAGTTGGATGTATTCCCGTTTTACTAAATGCATGCCCATGTTTTGGGCATTAAGTAGTTAATGCATCAAAGTCACATAAATTGTAGTGCACTATCAACAATGATATCCCATGTTTTTAGTAGCTATAAGGGATATGGAAGAGAATGAAGATTTGTGTTGCTACTTATTTATAATAAAAGATGTTTATGGAACTCATTGTCTAAGTTTCCTAGCCTGTGGGCTTGTTCCATGGTTGGGAAATTCTTTTCTGCATCCATCTCATTAATCTTCTGCTTAACTTATGCTGTAAGAAACTTTGTATTCTTCATGTTCTATGCAGCTTATAAAGCTTAATCTACAACCTGATGCAAAAGGCTCATATGTTGAAGTTCTGGAAAGGTATGTCAACTTGGGGCCAATAGTTGACTTCTGTGTTGTTGACTTAGAGAGGCAAGGCCAAGGTCAGGTTGTAACTTGCTCAGGAGCTTATAAGGATGGTTCTCTTCGCATAGTTCGAAATGGAATAGGAATCAATGAGCAGGTTTATTTCTAATAATCGGTTCTTTTGAAGTTCCATCATATGCATTAAATGCTTTGATAATTTAAATGATCAACAAATCTGAGTGTAGGCATCTGTGGAGCTTCCTGGTATCAAAGGAATGTGGTCCTTAAGACCTTCTACTGATGATCCATTTGACACCTTCCTGGTTGTCAGTTTCATTAGTGAGACAAGAATCTTGGCAATGAATCTTGAAGATGAGTTGGAAGAAACTGAAATAGAGGGATTCTGTTCGCAAGTGCAGACTTTGTTCTGCCATTATGCTGTGTACAATCAGCTTGTACAAGTTTGTAACTTTCTTTTTTACCTCTCCTTTCTACTCTTTCTTTTCCCTTCATTCTTGGGCCATACAAAAGCTTTGTTGAATAATTGACATCTTCAGACCTATTACTTTAGATATCAGTTTTAGTCCTGATTGATATCCGTTTTAGTCCTGATTGTTTGAGATTATGGATAGTTGCAAGTAACTTGTTAATGCTCATTACATTTCCATATTCCAAAAATCAAAATGAACTTAGGTAGACTGTCATCATATACCATATGGTCTACATTGAGCGTAAATTTTCTTTAATTCCAAATTCTTTTTCCTGTCATTATTTTGGTACTTAACCCAAGTGTTATGGGAGCATTTTGTATACATCTATCATCTATTCATCAATTTGTTTTACACAGCTACTCATAAATGTGTCAAAGTTAAATAAAAACCTTACTCCAAGTAAGCCTTGCCTTTTTGGTCCGTTGGAACATAATGGGTGTGCTGATCTTCTCTTTTTCTCCATGATTTTCACTTCCTCACTTTCTCACCAAACATTTATTACCTCACTTTTAAAAGTGTAAAGAAAGAATTAACTTCCATTCCTTATGTCACTTCCTTGTTGTCACTGTTATTGTTACTGCTATTCATTGTTAATCAGTATTATATTATTGTGCATAGACTGATAAGCCACCTAATAGGTTACTTCAAGCTCTGTTAGGCTTGTTAGCTCTACAACAAGAGAACTTCGAAATGAATGGAATGCACCATCAGGTTATTCAATCAATGTTGCGACTGCCAATGCCAGCCAGGTTTGTGCCCAATGCTTATTTCAACTTCAGTTTGGAAGTTTATTGCCTGGTGATCACCTTTGCATGTAAAATTTGTCAGAACTTTGTTTTCACTTACCCTTTTCTTGACATGATATGCATTTCATCGACACTTGTGCCATCTGTAGAACATCTCAACTTGACAGTTCAGAGATTCAACACTATGAATGTTAATGTTGCTGGAGATCAAAAACAAATTCAGTAATTGTAAAGGATTTATGTTAAATCAAGCTTAATTTTTCAACAGGTTCTGTTGGCAACTGGGGGTGGTCATTTAGTCTATCTGGAAATTGGTGACGGGATATTGGCAGAGGTAAAACATTCGCAGTTAGAGTATGACGTATCATGTCTTGACATTAATCCCATTGGTGAAAATCCCAACTATAGTCAGCTAGCAGCAGTTGGCATGTGGACAGATATTAGTGTCAGGATATTCTCATTGCCTGACTTAAATTTCATAACAAAGCAGCCTTTGGGTGGAGAGATAATTCCGCGTTCCATCCTTCTTTGTTCATTTGAAGGGGTATGCTCCCACTGATTCTTCCCATTTTTTTAGTTTATATTTTGGGAGTTCGCCGCTTGTACAGCACTTTTCATTTCCCTTGTGTATTACCCTTCAGATATCTTATTTGCTATGTGCCCTTGGTGATGGCCATCTCTTGAACTTCCTTTTGAACCTGAACACTGGAGAGTTAACAGATAGGAAAAAAGTGTCACTAGGGACCCAGCCAATAACACTTCGCACGTTTTCATCCAAGAATGCCACTCATGTATTTGCTGCATCAGATAGACCAACTGTAATTTACAGTAGTAACAAGAAACTACTATACAGCAATGTAAATTTGAAAGAAGTCAGCCACATGTGTCCCTTCAACTCTGCTGCTTTTCCAGAGAGGTAATACTCTTCTTTTGTGCTGGATTACTGCAGCTTGGTTTTATGTATTAGGGAGAGCGCATTGTTTCTTCTCTTCACCGGAATTTTCTTCCCTAGTAAATTTTTTGGGAATATTCCTTTTCTGTCATTAGCCTGCCTTGTTTTTCACTTTGGTTATTATCATGACTAATAGAAGCCGCGATGAATTGCATTAGTTCTTTGAAGTTTTCAGTATCTTTAATGCTGATTTTAGCGTAGTTCCTTTACTGTGGTTTACCTGGTAGGATATTAAGCAGTACCTTTAGTCCTTTATGGTGGTTTTACCTTGGAGGCTTTTTCTACGCTTGAATTTTGTCTAATTCTCCGAGTATTTGGGAAAAACTTGATAGTCTGGTTGGTCCAATCAGAAGTAATAACATAGGTCATTAAACTAGCTTAGGGACCCATCATCTATGAAACCTAGACTCTAGGCCAGATTTTATATTACCATGCACTTGTGAAGCATTTGCAGTAAAGTTCTTTCAAGTTTTCGGTACCTCTAATGCTGATTCTAGTTGATTTCCTTTACTGTGGTTTTTACCTGGTAGGACATTATGCAGGACTGCAGTTACTTTACTGCAGTTTTTACCCAGTAGGAGGCTTTGTCTACACTAGAATTTTGTTTGATTCTCCCTGACAATGTACCTTTTTCCCAGTTGGTTCAATCAGAAGTAATGACCTAGGTCATTAAACTAGCTTTGGGATCAATCACCTATGGAACATAGACTCTAGGCCAGATTTTATACTACGGTACACTTGTCTTTGTTATTCACAATTCATGAAGCATTCAGAGTCAAGTTGTATTTGAGCGGAAAGCTAAATACATTGAGGAATTTGTTGAATGTGTAGTTTAAATATGTGCATTTTTATATGACACACTTTTGTGTTCATGTGCCATACTGTTGCCGCTATAAGCCAATGTTGATTTAATTGACTAATCTGAGCTCTGGTACCCTATGTTCAGGTATGTTACACTGGAGTATATATTCTGATGCATGGATAATGGAACTTTTTGGGATTAGCACTCGTTATTATGTCATGGAAGTGGCAGTAGAAATTCTTTGTGATTTAGTGACTTTGGGATAATATAGTGTTTTTATTTTTTACATAAAAAGAATTAAAAAAGCCTTTAAGGATATAAATTAATAAGAGAATGGTGTAAGAAACACATAGTAATTGATCTGTAGTACCAGCTGATGAGTAATCTTGAAATAATTCATCTGTGATTTATTGTCAACAGCCTCGCAATTGCAAAAGAAGGTCAACTCACTATTGGTACCATAGATGATATCCAAAAGCTTCACATTCGCTCTATTCCATTGGGAGAGCATGCAAGGCGCATCTGTCATCAGGAACAGTCCAGGACATTTGCCATTTGTAGCCTGAAAAGCCAATCTAGTGCAGAAGAATCCGAGGCGCACTTTGTCCGCTTGCTAGATGACCAGACTTTTGAATTCATATCATCTTACATACTTGACCAGTTTGAGTTTGGGTCCTCTATTATAAGCTGCTCATTTTCTGATGATAGCAATGTTTATTATTGTGTTGGGACTGCTTATGTTTTGCCAGAAGAGATTGAGCCATCAAAGGTAAAGGTCATATAGATTGCGTGTAGAGCTTTTTTTGAGTCTTTGTGGTTTTGGGGTATGACAACTTTTCATTCTTTCCTTCCGTAATAAAAAATCAGGGCCGGATACTGGTTTTCATAGTTGAAGACAGTAAGTTGCAGCTTCTTGCTGAGAAGGAGACTAAGGGAGCTGTTTACTCTTTAAATGCTTTCAATGGCAAGCTGTTGGCTGCTATTAACCAAAAGATTCAGTTGTACAAGTGGATGCTCAGAGATGATGGCTCTCGTGAGCTGCAGTCTGAATGTGGGCATCATGGCCACATACTTGCACTGTATGTACAAACTCGTGGGGATTTTATTGTTGTTGGTGATCTGATGAAGTCAATCTCCTTGCTTATATACAAGGTAATTAGTGCAACCATCCAAAGCTATGATTTGGTTTTGTAGGGAAAAAAATATTGCAGGAGAGTGAGCGGGAAGGATAGAAACATAAATCAGAACTCTACTGAACATACCATTTTGTCTCTTCTTTTCCTCTTCCCTTCCTTTTTGTATTTTTTTGCTGTCATCCTTACAGCATTCAGGTACCAAATGTTCTATGCTTTACTATTGCTGCAAAACAACCAACTGTCCACTAAAGTAAAAATCCTCTGTTCCACCCACCCTCTTTGCTCCCATCCTTCGTGCACAGAATAATGTAAAGGAAGAGAAAGAAGAGAAAATAACAATGACACTTGGCACTAGGGCCTATTGATATGTGGCCGGGTTAGGCATGCATTTTAATTAATTGCCATTTGTTTGAAAAGTTTTTGTTTTCCTGATGGACAACTTTTTGTTGCTTGTTCAGCATGAGGAAGGAGCAATTGAGGAGCGAGCTCGTGATTATAATGCAAACTGGATGTCAGCTATTGAGATTCTTGATGATGACATTTATCTGGGAGCAGAAAATAACTACAATCTATTCACAATTCGGAAGAATAGTGAGGGTGCCACTGATGAGGAGCGAGGCCGACTTGAGGTAGTTGGTGAGTATCACCTTGGAGAATTTGTCAATCGATTCCGACATGGTTCACTTGTCATGCGCTTGCCGGATTCTGATGTGGGCCAGATTCCAACTGTAATATTTGGAACCATTAATGGTGTAATTGGGGTCATTGCGTCACTCCCTCACGAGCAATACATTTTCCTGGAGAAGCTTCAATCAAACTTGAGGAAAGTGATAAAAGGTGTTGGAGGTTTGAGTCACGAGCAATGGAGATCATTCAACAATGAGAAGAAAACTGCTGAGGCGAAGAATTTCCTGGATGGAGATCTAATTGAGTCGTTTCTTGATCTCAGTCGAACTCGCATGGATGAGATTTCCAAGTCCATGGGTGTATCAGCGGAAGAGCTTTGTAAGAGAGTGGAAGAACTTACAAGACTGCATTGATATCGGTGTGTGGTTTAAGCCTTGTTGTTATTCAACATCATTATTGGCTTTTACTTTGATATGTGGTAACCATTAAAGTTTTGAACAGTTGTTTTGTATGAAACTTGGTATGTGTGTGTAATATATTTCATATTTGATTATGCGGGCAGTATAATCAAAACCCCAGTAGCTCGAAGAGTGTATAATCTAACCGAAAGATGGCTTTCTAGTTGGGAGATAAGCTGCATTCTGAACCGTGGAGTCCTTGGACGAATGATTCACTAATCTATGAAAGGGCGTATGCCAGATTTTTCACTCAAGTTTCTTCTGCGCGGAATGAAAATCATCAGCTCTGTAGCAGGCACGTTAAAAGTGTGGTTCTCGAGGAACCCAAAAATTGACTCGTGGTCTCTGTTCAAGGCCACAATGTTACGGTCTACATTCCAAAGTAGTTAGTGGTATATTCATTTGATATAGGGTCCAAATTTAACTGAGTAAGAACATTCTTTTTTTAGTTTCAATATATATTAAACTGTCATAAACTAATATATAAGAAGTAAAAATTATAAGAAATAAACAATAATATAATTTTTTTATTGATATAACGAAATACAACAATATTTATCAATAAATAATAATTATAATAATTTAAATATTAGAATTTAACATAAATTTAAAGAATCTTTTGTTTCATTATTGTCAAAAATGTCAAATCCTCTAACACTATTTAATGGCTTTAAAACAACAATTTTTGTATAGAAATTATATCTTTAATAGTAAAAGTATAATAATTAAAAAATAAAATTCAATTAATAAAATATCCATTCTTTATTCTCATATTGTACCTAATTCATTAATAGTAAAAGGATAATAATTAAAAAATAAAATTTAATTAATAAAATATCCATTCTTTATTCTCATATTATACGTAATGTAAACAAAATCATTTATTCTTTTAATTTAATTTTTTGCAAGAATTAGTTTATTAACACTTTAATTATGTTCACAACCTAATGCAAAAGTTGTTTGATTGAATAATCTAATGAGAAATTTCTCAATGTTGGAGAATTTTCACTAAACAATCTCCACAACTCATTTGCATTTAAAAATTAATAGTTATAAAAATAAAAGAATATAATTAATAAGTAAAGGATAAACTAAAAGTATGAAAACTTAATAGGCTTCAATGTTTTTGATCATAAGTTCTCTCTTTGCAGATGATTTAGTAAAACTCTCTAAAATTTTATAATGCAATTTAATTTTATTTGTTACTTTTTATTGCTTTTTATTAGAGAAAATATTTTTGCATTCAATCACATGAAAGCGAACAGTTATAATATTAATATGTACATATATTCTACTATATAATACATTCTACTATATAAGTAATAAAGATTGAGAACGTAAGTTGTTAAGTAGATCCTTTGAGTAAAATGCTTATCCTATCGTCAATCCATAATATTTATAAAAGGCTTATACAATTTTTATTCTTTTAAAAATATTCATAATTGTTCTAAGAACTCTATGTATACCATCATACATGTACTCTAAAGATAATTTCTAATTGAGTCAACAGTCCTTAATAACCCTTGTCAGTAGGGCCACAGTCTTCACAATAATTAAATTAGCATTCTAAAAATTGTTATTCATAATAACAAACAAACCTCTTTTCTTTTTGTATCATTTAGTAACTTGAAAAGTGTTTACTTGTCACTAATTGTTGAGGAACTTGTCTATGATCTTACACACGTTTTATGGTTATAAATGTAGCTACAAACCTAATAGCAACATGATATACAATCTCAACTCAATCTTCATTCTTTTTCAACCAAGGCTAAAACAAAATATGATTATACACAAAATTGTGATATTAGATGCATATGAAACAACTTTAGAAATCATTCAACTAATATCTTTTAATTTGAGATTCATACCATGAGCATCACATGAAGAATAATAAATATGCTCATTATGTATTAAAAAATGAGCAAATAGTAAACAAGAATAAAAAAGTAAGATCTATTTGCAAGATTATGAACATCTCTCACATTCATTTTGTTAGACATAACAGTTGCATCTCCCATAAACATAAATTTACTCTACATGTATGTACACCAAAGAAGACTCATTAGTAGAATTTTCCTAAAAATCTCTAGACTTTACACCTAAGCTATGACCACACTGCCTTTGATTCATTTATAAAAGCTTGACGAAAGTAGCCATAACTATGGGTATCATAAACTGATTGGACAGGATGTTAGGCAACTACATGAGAATAAAAACTATTTAAAAATCATAAATTAAGTCAAAAAAAAAACCTAAAAACCCACTTTTCCTTATTTAATAGCGAGTTGCCATACTTTAAGAGGCCAAATGAGCTTTACAAGTTAAAATCTTGAAGGAGTAAACAATTTAGACTTGTCAAGTATGCCGCTGAGTTTCAAATCAATAATGCTTACACAAAGGTATATATAACAAAAACACAAAAGATATTAAATTGAAATAGAATTGAAACATTGTAGAAAATTAATTAACATAGGAGATGGGATTTCAAAATTGAAGAGATTAAAATATGATTAAAGAAGAGGCTCGAAAGAAGTGTATAAATTCAAATATGACTTCTTATAGGTTTAAAAATTTTATTTACAATTTATAAAAATGTTCGATTTATTAATGAACTGACAATTTTTTATATAATCATGTTATTAAAGTGAAAGAGACTAAAAAGCTGATCGATTTATAATAATTAAGGTCAAAATAACTACTTTGGTTAGGTTTTCAAAATAGTGATATGTCTAATAAAATTTTAACTCATATATGTTTATAAACAAGCTTGATTTTTAAGGCTGAAATCACTTATTATATAAGGTTTGCAAGATAAACTTATTTACTCTTGTAGATTGTATATTCTTTTATTATGTCAAATGTATAGAATTTTTATTATATATTAGTAAAAAATATTTCTATAATTTTCCCCATATTATAATTTTTATTTTCTCTTTTTATTGGTTGCATGCTAAGTATCGATTAGTCTTAAAAAAAGTTATATTTATGTTTTTAGTATAGTTTAGAGATTATTAAGACTCTAATTCAACACATTGGTTACAAATAAGGAACTCGGTCAATGAAATACCTTGGGATACCTTTGGTTTTATCATGACAAAATGACGAAAATTGTTCCCCCCTATTGTGAATTAATTGATAAGAAACTAAACAATTGAAATAATATATTGTCATTTATCGGTAGATCGCACACATATCCTTATTTCTTTATCAATAGTAAGGATCTTAGAAAGAAAAACATTTTATAGACGAGACACAGATATCATATTTCTAAAGCTAAGGTGATATTTCTATAAGAAAAAAGTTTTTGGGTGGTGAAACCAAATGCAAGTTCAACTTGGACCCTTAGACAACTACTCCATCAAAGGGACAAAATTAGATTAACAATGAATACATTATTAGTAACAATTGCATGATAATTGGAACATTCTTAATCAACTCCATAATTTGTTCTCATTAAGATCCATAACTGAAGGTCCTAGTGCTAATCTAATAGTTGAATCTATGATGAGAAAAGAAAAACTATTGGAGTTAGTCGATGCAACACTAAAGAAAATTTTCTATTATAAGGAATAACTGTTGGATCGGAAAAGAAAACATGCAAAATTTGGTTAAACAGTGGATTTCAAAACTTTATTAGAAATCATAACACAGCGGAAGCTAGATAACCAAATCAACATATCAATCCATACACGATACGGTATAAGGATAATATTTAACATAATAACAAGATAGAGATTATATTAGCGACTCCTTCGCTACATCTTTAACTCCTCGCTGTGCTATCCTATCCTTGGCAATATATCCTCTCCAAGGTGATATATCCTCTTATTCTTGTTATTGTTTCCTCTTCTTGATATTGTATCCTCGACTAATATGATACATCACTTGTTCTTCTTGGACAACTTGGTTAACAAGATCCTTTGGTGGAAAAGGAGAAGAAAACTTTGGAGGAGATTTTTCTTCGAAGAAAGAAGCCAAAGATGAGAATTTCTCATGCAAATTTCAGATAACACATGCATGAAAGGGGAGAGAGTCCAAACATGCAAGAACACCTCTCTTTTTCCTTGTCAATTTCGGTTATACATGAAAAGAAAGAAGAGGAAGAGCATCTAATGCATCACACTTTTCTTTAATCAAACATAAAGAAGCCATTAAATTAGACTCTTCTCATTTGTTTTAAGATGGTTCTATGAAAAGACCAATAACCTAAAATGACGTCAATTTCGATTTTAGTGATGAAAGAAGGAAGATCATCCATCAAATACACATCTTTTATCTTTAATCAAATGAATGCTAAAAAGGTTACAGTACATGCCATCATTAAAAGAAAACCATTAAACATTTAATGGTAAGATCATTACTCCATTTAATGATGATAATGCATGATACTTATCATCTTTATTTAGCAATTCAATGTTAAATGTGCAGCTGCACATTCAGCCATTAAAAATCAAAATTCCCTTTCATTTCTTTAAGAATTTTGTTTTAATATAACTAATATAATTATCTCTCCTCTTTGAATGCTCTGCCCTCTCTCTTCATCGCTTTTCCTGCTTTGTTTGGCTTTTACCTCTTTACCCTTGTTTTTCTTTGACTGCCCTGTCCCTGACTTTTGACCTTAGACATTTCTGTCTTTTCCAGGGTCCCTCTGTGGACTCCAGACGTTCACCCTTGCCATGTGTGAACCGTCTTTGTCTTTGGAATCCTTTCCCCCTATGTCACGGATGGTGGCTGTTGGTGGTATGTCGACGCCGAGCGAGTTGGAGGTAGGTGAGATCCGTGAACAATCTCTGGTGGGGCATGGAGCCTGGCACAATGTGGTGGCCAAACCGAAGAATGTTGGAAAACTCCATTTTTACCCAAATGCTCTTCATGATGAGATAGTGTCCCCTCTGGTGGAGTTGTTGTAGGCAGGAGCTCGCACATGGTCTAATACTTTGGTGGGATTCTTTTGGTCTAGGAGAATTGCATTTCCGGTGGTTAGTGCGTGGGCACGCGGTCGGTGGGGGAAGAAGGGCTTTGAAAAGGCTATGCTCCAAGGAGATGGGTCGGTTCTTTTCAAGTTCTCTCCGAATTCCAATCTTGGGGAAATTCTGGAATTAGGGCCCTGGCATATTGGGGACCAACCTTTGTTTCTTTGGTAGTGGAGACCCAATATGGGTGTTGACAGGGGAGCCATTGATGTTATTCCACTTTGGATCCAGTTTCACGATTTACCAATGGAATATTGGACAGTTGATGGTTTGAGCCATTTGGCTAGTGGGTTAGGCAAACCCCTTTGTATGGATTCACAGACAGCTGCGATGGACCGAATAGGCTATGCCAAGATTTGTATTGAGGTTTCAAAGGATGTTGAGTTGCCTGATAGTTTGTCCATTAAAAGACTTAGTGAGAATGGGGAGCTTATTTGTGACCGTATTGCGGTGTCCTATCCGTGGAAGCCTAAAGTGGTCGGTCGACAGTGGGTTGCCACGGGGAGAGTTTTTAAATCCGGTTGGCATGAAGATTTGGACCGGGATGTCAGGATCAAGGAGGGGCAGGCTCGGCCTATGGGGAGCCAATGTTCGGGGTAAGATAGCGCGGATTTGGGACCGGGAGGGTAGGCTGTACAACAGGGTGAAGTCGGTGAGTCTAGCGCTGGAGCTCTTGAGCCCATTCAACAGCCATATCTAAGCAGGTCTCCCAATGAGGCAGGTATCAGGCTAAATGCAGGTGTTGAGGTTAGGGAGGTTGTAACATCCCATCACCGATGGGAATGGTAAAATGGTAATTCGGGACAGGTTATGAGTGTGTAAACAAGTCTCGGCATGTTCATGCATATGATGGTCTCTATTTTTACATAAATTATAATTTTTGTATATGCACATGGTTGTACATGCATTCATGACATTTTTTGGCATATGTGTTTATCGTGAAAAATGTGTTATTTGTGCTTGAAAAATGAATAGGAGTGGATTTTTGTGTGTTTTCC
>JANIPM010000002.1:55679466-55709837 GCA_027478405.1 Erythroxylum cassinoides
TCTTCGGATTGGGTATCTGGCGCGGCGAACTCCATTTTTCCTACACATATATGTTTTGGAATTTTAGGTATAAAGTTTTCTGTAGATGTTCAAATGAGATAATTTTTAATTTGTTATAAACTAAAGACATAGATCTAGAAATTGTAAGAATGAGTCGAGTCTTGATTAAGTCTCTAAGGATTTCAAATTTTGGATGGAAGTTGAGTATGGAATGTTGTTTTGGAATACGAACATCTCAAAAATATTTTTAGTATAACTTTTAGAGCTCTAAACCAAATTGAATAATTTTGGTGTCACTAGAAACTTAAGACAATGAGGAACATTTTTCTAGAAGAAAGTGGTTTCAAATTTTGTCATTTACTTGATCAGAATGATGATGGAAAATTGACCCGAAGAGTTGGATATAAGAAAAGGGTTTTGGTTCATAAAGTTTGGGGAAATGCATGGGGCTAAGTACCCCGAAACCATTTTAGTGAATGTATTTTCTTAGGCTTCTCAAATTAGAATCCCTATTGATTTGATATTTTTGTTTTTGTTAAAGGAAGTCAAGAAGGGGATCAAGAGAAGCGAGAGGAAAAACATCCTTAAGCCAACTTCATAAGCAAGGATTTCAAGGTGGGTTACAGATTTATAATTAAGTAATAGGCCATAAATATTTTCTTGCAAATGATGGAAATAAATTCTTTTTAATAAATTCTTCTCAAATTAGAATCCCTATTGATTTGAGATTTTTGTTTTTGTTCAAGGAAATCAAGAAGGGGATCAAGAGAAGCGAGAGGAAAGACATCCTTAAACCAACTTCATAAGCAAGGATTCCAAGGTGAGTTACAGTTTTATAATTAAGTAATAGGCCATAAATATTTTCTTGCAAATGATGGAAATAAATGCTTTCAACTACTTCATGAATATGCATTATAACTCTTTGAATGCTTTGAAAAAGTGTTATGTGTTTGGTATGAGCTTATGGTGTTGATGATTTATAACAAGAACATGAAAATGATTTTTTGAAAAGATACTATGTTTGAAAAAGATCAAGTTTCAAAAATTTGCCATTTTGGGAAACAAGTTTACAAGATTATGAAATACATGTTATGTGGGTTTGGTTTGGTCCATTATATTGTCAAGTGCACTTTGACTAAAGGCTTCTCCCACCTTCCCGTTAGTGGCACGGAGCTCCTTCATGGACTCTCCCATATTTACGATTACACAAAACTACTATGTGAGATTGTGTTAGTTCGTTCTGTTCACGACTTCACAGGACCATTATATGATAATGTGTTAGTTAGTTTTGTTTATGGACCTTCTAGACCATTTTGATGTGCTTAGGTGCTCATGACTTATTGACAAGATTGATGCATACCTGTTTTGCATTATTGAGAATTTGGTTGAGAATTTGAGAAATATGTGTTTGTGATCTCAATGTGCATTTTGTTAAAATGGAAGATAAGTATTTTAATGGTTTTGCTTGTTACTAGTTATAAAATTGTTACCCATGAGCTTTAAGCTCACCCCCTTCTATTTCGTCCCATCCTCAGGTGAAGAGCGAGCGATCGAGTAGTTAAGCGAGTCAAGGCATCACTCCAATTAGGCAGATTTTTAGATCTTTAAAGCTAACTTTTGTAATCACAAGGCTTTAGCTGCATTTCCAGTTCTACTAGTTCAAATGTATTTTGTATTTTTAGTTCTCGAACTCAACTGATGTATTCTGGCTTGAAATGCCATTAAAGCTTTGTAAAACGTTTGTCTTTTGTTATAAATGAAATATATTTGGGATGTCTATGATTTTCATGTTTTTGCAATGTATTTTGTTTTAGAAATGAGATTAAGATTTTGAGAACTTATTTGTGATTAGGTTCATAACCATTTTGCTTTTGGGTTGAATTGAGGGATGTGGTTGAAGGAATTTATGTTTGCATTTAGTATGGTAGGTAGTTTTGGGTTATGGGTTTTGCTTTAGGGGATTTCACCGCGACGAAGCTAAGAGTTCGCCGCGACGTAATTAACCCGAAGCTTTTTATTTTCGTTGGCATGGTGAGTTTGCCGTGGTGAGACCAAATGGTTGCCGTGGCGAAAATACAATTTCAGGTTCGTCGCGGCGAAAGTTAAATCGTTCGCTGTGGCGTAAAATTTCTAAGGGGTCCAGGGGATTTTCTCGCGTGTGTTCGTCGCGGCGAAGCCCACCTTTGCTTTCGAAAGATTTTTCTTTTAATTTTGCAATTTCCAAGCCTCCCTCCATGCTCAAGCTTCATGATCCCATGTCCGATGTTGGACTTCGGAAACGGGGGCTAACAACAATTACCAAAACAGACCATCTCCAATGATATTCATGCAAAGATTGGAGAAACTAACTGAATCAAACTCTTTAATCCGAAAATGAATAGAACAAAGATAAGAGTGCTAGCTCTCACCTTTGTTCTATAGAGAGCAACGCAAAGGAGAGGAAGAAGATGAAGAAGGTAAGAAAGATGAGAGATAATCGTGAAGATGGCCTTTTTAAAGAACTCATCTTCTTCATCTTACACGTTATACACATCTTTTATATATATAAAATGCTGAGGTGGTTCAATCGTACTAGGGTCAATTTTATCGGATTCTAGGTGTGAAAAACATCGAAGACCCATTTTAGCAATATCGATGTCGTGATCTCATTGGGACATATCCGATCTCATCGAGATCCATTTGGTTCTTTTACTCTCCATATATTGGATCTCTATCCAAAATCATTTTATGAATCCTCTAAGTCACTTTTATGCGTGTGACTCATTAGGTTCGTGGTTATATTGGCCACTTAAATTAACACTTAATCCAAGCAAGTCATGAGCAGCGTCTAGCAACACATCACGATCCCAATTGATCGAAAAGTAAGTGGTTTCATGAATAAACCCGTGCTTATCATGAATCATCTCATGAACCCTCCTATAGACAATTGTTGTGCAATTCATCCTTTCACTATGCTATACCCCACTTGGTTATAAGTATGGGCAAAGTGCCAACTATTACTAAACTAACTACATCAAATCTAATCCAAGTGATATTAGTTCTCGTCCTGGGACTCATTACTCTATATGTCAATGAAGACTTTCTTCGTGATACCTATACTCTAGCCAGAGATTTCTAAGTAATGACCCCGACAAAAGGCCGTGGGTACCATCTTTTGTTATCACAAAAGTGGTGAGTCATTTATTAGCTACTCAATTACCTTCGAATATCTCAAGCTGTACCCAACCACCACCCTATGAGTGACCTCTGCAAGGCAACAAGGAATTGAGTCAAAGAATAGAATCAGCATACAAGATATCCTTGAGTACCTCAAGTTTAAGGATACTTACACCATTGCTATAATGAGATTATCACTGACATTAGAATAGGACATCTATGTGATGATCTCATGGTAGGTCATCCAATGTACTTACTATCTCTAGTAAGCATCCACATCTTAGTTCTAAACATCTCATGTTTACAGTTTCTGAGATCTATTGCTTGATCAAATCAAGAAGTTTGACATGCGCTAGTCTATCTGGATTAACGATGTCCAATCTCATTAATCCTATGACTAGGGATGATTTAGATACTGACATAATTGCACATGATATGAATCTCAGTAGTATGATCACATTATGATTTTATTCATACTATGTCATATATCATAAACTTCATTAATTTGCTTATAAATTAATATCAATTCATAAATAATGAACCACAAATTAATAAAATATGCTTTTATTTATTATTGAAAATAAAGTATGTGCATAACTTTGTACAAAACACACTAAATGTGATTGCCTTTAGGATACTACTATAACAGATAAGTGTGAATTGCATCATATTTTAGGGCTTAGTTTGATATGTAATTAATGGTTAATTCAATCATTTAGTATGTGTTTAGGTTATAATTGTATTAGTTTGTTAATTATTTATGTTTTAAGTGTTTTATAGCTAGTACAAATCTTTGAGCTTAATTATTATGTTTTTGAGGTAACTTGATGTATTTGTTAGTATTTTAGGGTCAACAACGAAGAACGGAGAAGTTTCAGAGACATTTGGGCTGAAACAATGGCCTAACAGGTCACGTTCGTGACAGAAGCACTAGAATCAGCCCAACGATCGTGATAGAAGCCCAGGACATGGCCCAAGATCATGGTCTGCTTGCCACGATCATGATAGAAGGCTCGGATGTGGCCCATGATCGTGGCATGTAAGGCCACAATCATGGCCTACATTGGACAGATGAGTAATTACTAAAAAATGTCAATTTTTGAGATATTTTTTAGACCTTTTGGATCCCCAAAAAACCCTAGGGCTGCTCATAACACAAAAGGTATTTAAAGAATAAGAAAAAGAAGAGGAGGGAGCTTTTGTATGAGCCATTTTTGAGAACCCTAAAGTGAATTATCAAGAGATTGAGAAAGAGAAGAAGGAAGAGAGAGTCGAGAAGAAGTCGACTCGATATACTTCCCGGATCAAGAGTTTCTTGATGTTGCAGTCTCTTGTCGTCTATCCAATTTCGTATTTCCTATTATTTCCAAGTTTATTCTTGTATAGAACTAGAATAATTGTTGATGATAGGATTTTTAGTTGTTGATGATGTTCTAAACTCACCTTCGGGGTTTTATCTTTGATTTAATGAAAATTGATTATTTATGTTTTACTGGATTTATTGTGATTTTGATTTCTACAATTGCATAATTCAGTGATAAACTGAGAGGGTGGATTGAATGAAAAATAAGTAAATTGGGCTAACGAGAGTTAGGTAATTTAATAGAACAAGAGTTAAATCAAATCAGTAAATTGTGCGAAGAGAGATCTTGCATAGGTTTTCGATAGTTTATTTGACAACTTTAGATCTAATTAGGGTTTTGGATAGGTTGTTAATTGAGAAATTGCAACTTCCATCATCTGATTAGGGTTTATAAATTAGGGTTAATAGTTATAACTCGAGAGAGAGTAATTAACTCTAGGATCGTCTAGAACCAATAATCCAGTAATTTATAATCGATTAAGTTAGCCTTAAATATAGGTAAAATTTCCTTTCTCTCAATTGGTAGTTCCTTAGGTTAATTCTTGAGTGTGTCTTGCAACTGCTAATTTGTTAATATTTTGTGATTGATTCTTGAATTGATTTAATTGAATTCTTGTTTTAGTTTCATTACATTTTGAATTTCTGCTATTTATTTTGGCCTTAGATTTTAGGATTAGATTATCCCTCCTCATAGGATCGACACCTTAGGTACTACGTGAATGACTTGTGTGCTTTGCAGATTATCGAGGTTAATCAGTTAAAACTCACACACATAAAAAAAACCACAATCACTCACAATTACACCTTTTCCAAGGTTATCCAATTTTCCACACTAAAATTGTATATCAAGCTTCTAAAAGCTCACAGAAAAACAAGATAACAATTTATCTCTTTCTAGAGTAATTTCACTTTCTAAGGCATAATAGTAATGATATGATTTTCAAGAGTATAGATGATGCTCAAAATGTTTCTACATTATGAATATATTCGTTGTTTTTATAAGTGTTGTCACTCTTCCTTAAATAGTCAATTTCTTTAACTAGTTATTACTTCACTCGCATCTTTAGTCAACTAGATAGATTTAACTCTGAATAACTTCGATGTTATCTTTCCCAAAAATCTTCTAGTAATCACGAAACTACTATATGATCTTCATAATTAGTAGGATCCTTTTGGATAGACCATTTCTAATAAGGTAAGTTTATAAAGAAGGTTCCTACACAAGAAAACATATTTATTATGATTTTATTTTCTTTTGATTTAAATTTTGAAATATTATACAATTATCATCAAAATTATTAAATATAAGCCTTGAGCTAACAGGAGTAACCAAATACATGATTAAAGTCCTAATCTCATTTGGTAATCATGGCATATAATTAATTACTTGTTTTTCTTACAATTATATTATGTTCTGAGTGGAGTTTACCTAGTTTGGTATAGTTGATACTAATTTAGTGAATCAAATTTCTTAGATATAGGGTATGTTTGAGAAAAGTTTTCAAAGTTAGATAGAAAATTGTATGCCCATTATGTTATTTTCTTATAATCCTTATTGAGGATTCAGTGACAAAGTTATATGTCAAAATCATATGGATGACAAAAGGTAATGACATTTTGAGTTAACTAACGTCTCATAAACTTTGGCAACAACATGTAAATTGTGTGTCAACATCATAATAGTAAGATGCAAGAGGTTGCATAGAGTAGAGCTAAAAGGTATAGTACTTTGTTGAAATTATTTCACTTAATTAAGCCTATTAAAAGCATAAACATAGATATAAATTAAAGGTTATGCTATAGTATGATAATAGTTATAATAAGAAGAAAATTAATTGTATGATTTTTCTTGCTTATACCTAATATGATAGATATCATATGTATTTTTATCATAAAAAGAAAATGATTGTATAATTTTTCTTGCTTATACCTAATATGATAGAGATCATATGTATTTCTAGTTAATACTTAAGAGTATATGATACTGAATTTAGTTCGACATTATTGTGATGATCAATGGATGATAAGAAATAGAATGTTAAGTAAAAGTAGTTTATCTACTTTTATACAAATAGGTTGTATGTATTAGATAAAGGAGACTTAAGCTTAACATAAGTTGAAAGAATACAAAGTTAGATAACCGAGATTATCCTTTTATGCCATGTTGGTTAAATCAACAAAACGAGAATAATAAAGTTACACACAAGGATTTGTGTATCTTTATGATTATGAATAATGTGAAACTTGTCAAGCTAAAGAACACCCAATCAACCTTTAGTGAAATAATAATGATGGTATTGAATTATGACATTTACACATGTGATGTATTGGATGGAATAACAATTCATTAAAGGATGGTACTTGTATTTCATTAAATTATTGATGAATTTATGTGATATTGTCATATGTATTAAATGAAATAATGATTTAAAATTTTAAAAAGTTCAAATTGTTTAAATCTAAGTAGAAATTTAGTATTGAGAATGTTGAAGCACTTCTATGAGATTGTTGTGCTGAGTTTTAAATTTTTGGTTATTTATAGGGAATGAGATTCTTTAGCATATGCCTTCATAACAAAATAAGGAGTAAAATACAATACATGTAAGGTGTAAAATACGATATGAGGTATCATATAATGCAATATTATTTCTTCTATAGACCTAGAACAATGACTTACCTTCAGTGAATCAATTAGTAAAATTTCATGTTAGATATGAAATGTTAAATCGTTGAAAGAATCAAAGTTAATGATTTGAGGATGTAATGCTTAGTTGAAGTATACATTATCCATTAAGTTTAGAACTAAATTGGATAATAAAAGGTTATAAGATATCTAAAAGGTTGGATATATTTTTACAGACTTGTTGAACAAATTCTTTGTTTCAATGTATACTTATGGGAGAATGGTTCTCAAAAGAAGTAGTAAAGGTAAGATAAATTTGAAACATTCAAATCTTATGACAGCACATCTAATTGAAACTATTGCCTTTATTGATATATTTGATGTATAGTTGAAAGGCTATGAGATATTGAAAGATTCAATTTCATAATGAATTCAAAAAGTTTTTTTTAAAGATGATTGTGAATTTATCTTGTCTATAAGATGGTTAGTGGAGTATAGTTGTCCTCTTTAGTGAGAGTATGTGGAGATATATTGCTCATACAGAACAATAATTCTAACTTTCATTTGTTGAAAAAAAATTATCCAAGAACAACTTTTATTGGATATAAAAAGGTAACACTGGGGATTAGATCTATAGAGATATATTAGAATTTGTTTACCTATTCTAACTCTAAGTACATAGATAATGTACTAAAGATATTTTGTATTTGAGATATCAGATACTTGTGAAGTATTGAAGATAGTACTAAAGATATTTTTTATTTGAGATACCAGATACTTGTGAAGTATTGAAGACATTCATTATTCAATGTATAAGTTGATATTTGAGTTCAAGATGATAAGGATATAACTTTAGAAGTAAATTCTAATTAAGTTTTATTTAATTAGAACAATATCATTCAAGATTGGAAATGTTCAAATGTAGTAATGGTTACTAATTAAGTCATAATACATTTTTCAATTAACGGAAATGATTAATTGGATCAATAAGTTCTTTAATGAACTTGATATAGTTCTTTACATTGTTCATAACAGTAATGTACTATACAACATTTGAGTCATTAGGCATGCAATAAGAGCTAAGGTCTTATCAAAGATCCAAGTATGTATTTAGGCAATTTTTTCTTAATTATGATGATAATTAAGATGAAAGTTGTAAAATTTAAGCAAGTGCTTGCTATAAAGCACCTTGGAAAATTCTCTTATTAAGCTACCGTCTCAACAGTAGAATAATCATCATATGGTGATATGGTATGAGATCATATTAGATACTTAAACGATTGGCGTAATGTAAGTGTGAGATTGTTAGTTTATGTCCTATAATCAATCGTTTTGGTTGTAGTTTAGTGACAATTATTTAAAGGAATTATTTATCTTGTATATGTTTATATTTATATGATAAAGTCCATGTGCTGATTATACATTGAAAATGAAATTATAAGATACTTAAACAAATGTGTGGGTGTTTATTAGAGAACAAGTTCACTGAACAGACTTGATATGAGAAATCCATTTGGAACATTATTTGTATATCTATGGAATTCTCATTGTGATGATTGTATAAATAATCCTTTGACCTGATGTCACCAAAGTTATCTTGTATAGGGATTGTTATGTTTTGATACTACTTATGATCCATTTAATCATGGGTCGTTTAATAAGTAGTTATTGGATGTAGTATAAATTATATGAAGGTAGTTGAGTGATCAAGATATGATTCATCACCCTAAAGTAATCAGAGAAAATGTTATGTTGTTCTCAATTAGTATTGATTCAGGAAAATTTTGGGCAAAGTTGAATGACATTTTGTAAATAGTTTACAAATGTCATTAATTGAATCGATAGTTAATAACGGGGAACTAATATGATTGGACTCAAAATAAAGTAGATATTAATTTCATACTCTATGTCTAATCGGAATATTTTATGCTGAAATGATTGAATTATATGAAAAGGAATCATAGACGGAAAGATTAGTCAAAACCACTTTGACATTCCTAAATATTTGGTGGTCATAATGTATTGCTAGACGTCAATCTTGATTTATGATTATAAATTATTTAATTAAAAAATTAAAGATAAATTAAAAGAAGTCTTAAATTATCTAATTCTAAATATGAATTATAATTATAATTTATAATTATTACCAGCATATTTGAAAGCCTAATGAGTCTCACGTATAAAATGAGTTGAAGAGAGTAAAGTTATTTTAATAAAGTTGAACTTGATTATAAAGTTTGAGAAATTTTATGAAAAATATGAGATATTTAATAAATAAGGATCAATATGAGATATTGAATTTAATTTAGGCATAATTGGTATTTAATTAGAATTATTTGTAGTTTTAATTAAAGTTTAATTAAAATTATAATTTAATTTCAATTAAATTACTAAATTATCTAAAACTTATTATAAATAGGTATAAGCTCTAATGGAGCTAACATTTCTTGCTTATCTCTTTTTATAAGGGTTACATAGTTCTCTCAACCTATTATATGGATACCATTAGAGGTCAGACATTGTGTGGTTATGGTGGTTGAGATGGATTGGTTTAGAAAATGATTTGAGGGATACGACAAAAAATGATCAAGCTTTGAAATAAGATACGAATTAAGATTCCGCTTTATTATGATTTATGTTAATCATTTTATAAAATTAAAAAGATCTTGATTTTTAGGAAATTAAAGGTTATGAAAAAGTTTCATCATTATTTCGCTACAGTTAGGATCAGATCGCGACTCGATTTCCCGATACCTTCCGTATATCTCATTGCAAGTTAATAGTTACCGTTGGGACTGTTCTCATAATTCTCATATGAAACAATTCTGTTCAATGAAAGTTTGGAGTGTCGTATCAATATGCCCCTGGTTTGAGGACCCCACCTCATAAAAACACATGGTTTTGATTTCTTATATAATTTATAATTGGAAACAAATCAAATAGGAAATATTAAAATAAGATCTAGAGTTGATTAATTGTGATATTGTACCTGCATTCAGTTATCTTGACATTTACAGAGTGTTTGGTTCACCTGCTGAAATAGATGATGAATAGAATAGTTATTCTTAGGAATATAATAGATGAGGAATAGAATGGAATATGTATTACTTTGTTTGATTTATTCCTAAGAATTTTTAACAATGATGTATGCCAATGTTTGATTTGAAAATATAAATTTGAGATGACAAAGGAATAACTAACAAAAATATCAAAATATCCATTATAGTCTCCACTATTATTATTATTATTATTAATTTTCTTCTTCTTCTTCTTCTTGATAATGATGATGATGATGATGATTATTATTATTATTAATTTTCTTGTTATTATTAGTAATTTTCTTATAATAATATTAATTTTCTTATAATAATAATAAGAAAAAGAAAATTACTAATAATAACAACAATAATAATAAGAATGATGATGATGATGATGATGATGATGATGATGATGATGATGATAATGATGATGATGATAATAATAAGAATAACAATAAGAAAATTATTGATAACAACAACAACAACAATAACAATAATAATAATAATAGAGAGAAAGATTATTTTTACCTGTTCCATGAAATGAAAAATATTTTTAGCTATTCTTGAAAGTATATAAATAATCAAACCTGAAATTAATTATTATGTATATTATTTTTTAATCAAACAAAAGAATAATTATCTATTAAAAATATAAGAATAATAAAATAGCTATTCCACTCAAAGTATATGTTACAGGAGTATACTCATTTCCGCTTTCTAAATATAAAGAAAAAGAAAACCTCGAATCAATTTAGGCAGCCAGCCATCTTATCCTATTCTGAGCCAATTTCTTTTGAAAACATAGAGAAATTCGACTTATTCAAACAATCTCTCTCTCTTTTTTTTTTTAAAGAGTGCTTATGATTGATGAATCTGGTGAAAACCTATTTAGGCAGCCCTTTTTCCCTTCAGAAACATCAACGGCCCAAAATTCACCATCACATTCACAGTGAAGCGCTCCTACACAGTCACAGACCTATGTGTAACCATAAATCATTTTCCCAACTCCGTATAAAACGAGCAAACCAACGTCCAAAATCGGCTTTCTTTCTTGCTTTTCCCTCTCACGTTAATTTTTTTCTTCTCTTTCTCAACAATTTGCATTTTCAATTTCAGATCTCTTTTGCATTCGCATTTGCAAGAATTTGGCGTTAGTGTTGTTCATATCTGATTGGATTGAGATATATCGTTGGAGGAGAGCTGGTTAGAGAATGAACAATGCAGAACAGGAGGACGGATTCCACACGCCGGCCGGTCGGAAGTACCGGCCGGTGGTGGATAACGATCGCGCGGTGCTTGGGATGTTGCCTATGGATCCTGGATTATCTTCCTCCGCTTCTCGCGCCACTAATCAATCTAACTTAATGTAACTTTCCTGTCTTCTCCCGCCACCTCTCTCTCTCCGTCTATATCTATCAATATATATATATATATATAGCGCGCTCACACACAGAGACGCATATACATATAGTTATATGTATGTTTTGATGTAAATGCTTTCGTATGTATGTGAATATGATGCATATGTTTTCATGCTTTCACTCTCTGCTTTGAATGACTTCAAGCAGTTACAAACTCTCTCCCTCTCCCTCTCTCTTTCTTTCTATCTCTCTCTGTGTTTGTATATGGTTTGGTTATTAATATTCTATATTCGTGTTTGTCTCTTGCTAATTTGGAAGAAACTCTTTTAGAATCATGAAAGATAGTGTGATTTTATATGCTCCTGAACATATTGATTGGTTGCTAGGCTGTATTCCTGTTGTTTCTTTAGCTTTTAATGGAATTATGTATTCTGATAGAAAGTGATTTAAATTGGAACGTCAGTTGATGTCTTCCTTATGTCTTTGACTTTGAGAAACCACTTCTCTGTAGCTGTAGTTGGTATTTGAGTTCGAAATATGAAAGCTCAGACACTTTTTCCTCCCTATTTTGTGTTTAGTTGAGATAAAGCTCGAAAGAAATGTAATCAATACTTTTTACAATTGCATTCGCCTTCTTGGTGGTACAATGAATTGAAACTTTTTGTAAGGGATGTTGCACTTTTGATTTGCGTTGCATAGTGATCTTTTTAATCATTTCGTGGCCTAACAAGCTTGATTTAACTTAATGTTTATGTTAAATATTTTGATGTTCAAATATTGAAGAATCACGAAACACACAAACACTTGTAATTGACTCAAAGATATATGTCTATACATATATATGCCCTCCATATTTTTGCAATTGTTATTCATTTCAATATACATTGTTAGGAAGATCAAAGTAGGTTCCCAAGGGAACATGGATCCTCGTACAAGTCAAGGGCAAGCTCCTGCAAATGGAGGAGGGAATGATCTGACGCAAGAGCACAAACTGGAGTTGTTTGGTTTTGATTCTCTTGTTAGCATTTTGGGTCTTAGGAGGTATACTACTTATTCTACTAATGTTCTTGTTATCAATATTACTTTAAATGCTTCCATTTTACACATAAATTTTTTCCCGCTAAGTAGTGCATGTTAGTTGCTTTGTAACAACATAAAAGTATTATGAATGTGAATGATGATGAACATTGAATGAAGTGTCCTTTGGCTTATATTCAGATTCAAAACTTAATTAACCTTATGTCTATATAGTATATAACTTGATAGTTCTTTGAAAGTCTCCTTCTCTAGTATTCATTAATCTAGCACTTTGCATCGTTACATTTTAGACTTCTTAGGATAATATATAATCCATTTTTTGGTCTTACCTTACAGATTAAGGTTTTGAGTTGACTGATTTATTGGCATAGTATTAGAGTCTTGTGTGAGTAAGAGTTCTTAAGTTCAAATTATGTTGCCATCATTTCTAGTTAGATTTGGGATTTGTTGTGTTTGTCCACGCGTTGTGTGAGGGGGCATATAAAATAATATGTGATTCATTCTTGGGCCTTATCTAACAGCTTGAGCTTTTGGGTTGCATGCTTTCTTGACAAGACTTATCTTGGTCTTGTGCATCAGTATTTCCTTGATTATGTCATTTCAGCTTTAAAGGTAGGTTAACTTTTCTCTAATTTGAACCTGCTTGAAACTTTTTATTAAGATGTAGTGAATTGCATTTTTACTTTCTCTTCCAGTATGACAGAAGAGGAAGCTGCAGTACCTTCTAGTCCAAGGGATGGTGATGATGGTTCCTTAACGTATGAGCGTCCGAGGGTAAGCTATAATTTTTAGGAGGCCACTGCCTTTTCCTTTTAGTATCCCTGGATATATAATAGCTGTGTCGCAAGTCTGCAGTATATTAGTAGTGCTAATCACATGAGGTGCACTTTCATTGCGTTCTATATGCTTTCATTTTCAAATAGATCAGTGGGTTGCAGGTGCTTGGTTGTCAGATTATTCTTTGGATATTTCGATCCCTACGCATGCACTCCTTTAGTTACCAGGTTAAGCATGTTTTGTATCAAGATACTGATATAGATTATTTTAGTGAGACTTTAATCATCATGCGTTAGTACTGGAATTGTTCTTAGTAGGGATGGTTAGTCCAGTATCAAGCAAAATTGGTTTTTCCTATTGATAGTTCTTTTTCTTTTCCATTCCATTTTCCACCAATAAGGGGTTCTAACATGCATTATAGTGTGTAAAATTGTTTACCTCAAAAATATTGTTTCTAATTCATGACTTCCACAATTTTCACTTCTTGTGGGCTTCACATAATGCTCAATTTTTTCTCAAGATTAAGTGGTGTTGTTATTGTAGCACAGTTACTTTGTTTTTATGGATTTGATCGCTTGAATTTAGGGATAAAACCACCAGCTTTGTGATGGAATCAAATATTTTTATTTGTCTGTTACATGCAGGGTAATGATGTTAAGTTGGGCACAATGATGGGTGTTTTTGTGCCATGCATCCAAAATATACTGGGGATTATCTACTATATCCGATTCTCTTGGTAAATCTCTTGTTGGTCTTGATTTTGTTTCCTTTTTCAGCACAAGGGCCTTTTGTTTTTGGATGAGTAAAATTGATTATTATTTTGTCCATCCTGCTTTCTTTTTATTTATGAGAATGGTTGTTCTCAAAATAGAGGTTGCAACTTGCAATCTAGTTGTAAGCACTCAAATAATCAATTTTTTATAATTTATTATTTTGAGTCAGTTGTCTTAGATATGCATGTGCTTTGCCATCTCAAGTTTCATTCAGAGTTCAATTTTTAAAAAGCTCGTCCAATGCACAATTAGTTGTGAATAAATGCCCTTTAATTTCCAGCTAAGTATCTGTTTGTGATGTTCCTCATGGTACTTTTCAGTTCTTGCTACATAATGGTAGGATTGTGTTTGTTTGATCTCATGCTAGTTTTCATTTCCCTGCCCATTTTGTTCTGACGGTAGTTGGTATTCTTCTTACTTTTTTTTGGAAACCTGCAGGATTGTTGGGATGGCAGGAATAGGTGAATCACTAATGTTGGTAGCATTTTGTGGTTTGTGTACTTTCCTAACTGGAATTTCACTCAGTGCCATTGCAACTAATGGTGCAATGAAGGTAAGCGTGACATGCTTAATAATCATTTTCCTTAGTTAATAGTTGATTTGTTTTTGTTCCACAACAAAATTATGTTCAAGTGTTTTCATCCATATTCTGTTGTTGGATATGCTTAGTTACATATGCACTTATCAATGGGTATCTGCAGCTTTTTAAGTTTTACAGCACATTAAAAAGATCTACTTGATTTGTAAAAGCTAGAATTACTCCTGAGAGATATGTATTTATTATCCTTTAGGGTGGGGGACCATATTATCTCATCGGCCGTGCTCTGGGACCAGAGGTTGGAGTTAGTATTGGATTATGTTTTTTTCTTGGGAATGCAGTTGCCGGTGCTCTGTAAGTTGTTGAGTTAACCATCTTTTGGTTCCTTCCTAACATGTTAAGGTTCATGATCATGATGACAAGACTAAATCATTTTTACCTTTTGTTAGCCACTTATGCATAACTACGTACCTTAAAACTATTTCTTCTTTGACCTTCTCTTTTGGTTTTCAGTTATGTGTTGGGTGCTGTTGAAACCTTCTTAAAAGCCGTGCCTGCTGCTGCAATATTTAGAGGTAATGATTGAAATTTTCTGGACATGAGGATAGCATACTGATACCCAAGCCATATCATGAAGTTGGGACTGATTTCTTTCCTCATCTTTTGTCATGCCTTTTAATTCAGAGACTATCACAAGGGTCAATAATACGGCAACTCCAGAGCCCATACAAAGTCCCACTTCACATGATCTGCAAATTTATGGGATTGTTGTTACTATTAGTTTATGCTTCATTGTGTTTGGTGGTGTGAAAATGATCAATCGGGTTGCACCTGCATTCCTCATACCAGTTTTATTCTCAGTCTGCTGCATATTTCTTGGGATTTCTGTAGCAGGAAAGGACAAACCTGCACGTGAGTGTTTCAGTTTTACCTGTTTGTATCTTGAGAAGAACCACTAATGGCTGTTTGTCGTTGGAATCTATACTGTGGACCGGGGAAACACATCTGCTGTTGTTGCTTTGTCTACATATATGGCGTATTAAGAGAAATTACTAAACTATAAATGCTGATATTTGGCGTGACTAGGTGATTAGGTTGGTTGTCTTCTGCATTGTCATTTGGTTTATCTGAAGGTTGTTCGCTAATGCATTGGTCTTTGGTTTCACTACTTGTGGTTTTATTTGGGCCCTTTCAAATCCAAAACAGGATAAAGGACTTATTGTCTCTGGTATCAATCGTTTATCACCCACATTTTATTCTTTATTTCTCTTGCTGTTGCAGCTGAAATTACGGGCTTGAGTTTGGAAAGTTTCAAAAATAATTGGAGTTCGGATTATCAACTTACCAATGATGCTGGGATACCTGACCCTGAAGGAAAGAATTACTGGAATTTCAAGTAAGCATTGCCAAGAGTCCACATTGTTGTTTATAGCGTTTCTTCTCACAGTGCATGTCACTCGGTAGTTCTATTCTTTTGGAATTCGTGTATATTGCAGTTTTCTGTCATCTTTGGTTTTACATTGCACAATGTCCTTCATATCCTATTGGCATGTGGACTGAAAGTGCAGAGGGAGTACTGAAACATGCTTCTTTTCATCAATTGCAGAAATTGTGACATTCTTGTTTGCATTGCTCGTGCAAATGAAAATTTAAGTTATTTTCTAATCTCATTAAGGATGGAGCCATTTCGTATTCTTCTTGACTTTCTTTCTTTTGTGGCTTTCAGTGCATTGGTCGGTCTCTTTTTTCCTGCTGTAACAGGAATAATGGCAGGTTCTAATAGATCAGCCTCTCTTAAAGATACTCAGCGGTCAATTCCAATTGGAACATTAGCAGCAACAGTTGTAACTACTACCCTATATTTGGGTACTGTTTTCCTTTTTGGAGCAGTTGCGACTAGAAAGAGGCTTTTGACAGATAGGTATTTGCCTTTTTGTGGTTGTAATATAATCATATGACATCTTTTAGTTTGGAAATGCAACTTGCTCTTTTCTCTCCTGTCTCACTCTTGAATTTTTCTCTGATGCATGTGGGAGAAATGATCAGACATATTCTCGTTGGCGGATGGTAGTTATAGTCTTGAGTTTTATGAGGACCACGTAATTCATGGAGATAAGCTTAGACAACATTATAGTTTTGACAATTTAATTATTGATCTGAACAAACGAAGCATAACCTGGCTAGCCCCAAAATTTTGAGTATTTGGGCTATATCATTTTAGCTCAAAGGTGAGCTGAAGTTAAATTTTGGGCAAGGAAGTTTGGGACCACAGCGCCCAGATCCATTTGTGATCCAAAATATTCTATAAGAAAAGGGTTTATTTATTATAAAACGAGATCCCTCCCAGTCCCACCTATACCCTGTTTCGCATCACCGAGACCTGAGCAGTTGCAGTTTATGGTAAAGCACAGTGAGCTAGCTAGGATTGGGAAAATGGGTAGAACTTGGGCTTCTAGATCTAGTAATGTGTATGTATTGGGCTTGAGAAATAAGCCCACCTCTGATTAGGGCTGTCATTGGGCTTAAGATTTTTAAAAAATTATGAGTCAGGCTTAAGATAAAGTTCGTCCTAGCCTGATTGATGCTCAATTGTTTACTTTACTTTCTCCGTTCTGAAAGCAGTTTGTTTTTGTCAAATCTAGTGACCTTAGCTTGAAATACTTCACAATTTACACCACTAAATATTTGCCAGTTCTGTCTTCATATCCTCCCAGAGCTTGAAGAGCAAATTCTAAGATGGTCAAAAACAGAGCCGTGATGTGGACATGACATGAATTCCAATTTATGGACATTTCTAATGTCAGAGAATTAAAGTTTAGACGTAACTACTCCAACTGTATTTTCCCCTTTAGTGGATTGTTGTTTGCAAATTTCTGTGTTGCTTTTCACATCATATAAGTGCTTAAGGTTATCATTAGTTTTTTACAAAAAATATGTATCATCTTTACTGTTGAAATTGCTAATTTTTACTTCATTCTCGCATTTCATTGAACTTTTTTTCTGTGCAGGTTACTAGCAGCTACAATTGCTTGGCCTTTTCCAGCAATCATCTATGTTGGTATAATTCTTTCAACCTTAGGTGCAGCTCTTCAAAGTCTGACAGGTGCCCCACGCCTGCTTGCAGCAATAGCCAATGATGATATTCTGCCTATTCTCAACTATTTTAAGATTGCAGATGGCCAGGAGCCTCATATTGCAACATTTTTTACGGCATTTATCTGTATTGGGTGTGTCATTATCGGAAATCTGGATCTTATCTCTCCAACTACAACTATGTTTTATCTTCTTTGTTATGCGGGTGTGAACTTGTCTTGCTTCCTTCTAGATCTTCTGGATGCTCCCAGTTGGCGCCCACGGTGGAAGTTCCACCACTGGAGCCTATCCCTTCTTGGAGCATCACTTTGTATAGGTTGACCTACTTTTACCATAGCATATTCTTTTTGATGCTTGCTCATGTGTGTTCTAAGAAAGATACAATACATGCCTTGGCAATGACAGGGAGTTCAGTTCAGCGAATTTGGGCCAAACAACTCAAAAGCTCAAAGAGTCATATTTGATACGTGATGAAGTTTTCGATATCCCATATCTTTCTGTTCATCAACTATGAATTGCTGTGGGTGATGTACATGTATTCTTACGTGATGCTCAGACTAAATACTAATATTTATTGTTTCAGGGCCCTGCATGTTGTCAAAATGAAAATTCTTAGAGCATATTCACCCTGAGATGTCGTTATTCCTTTATTCCTTTTATCCAATAAGATCTTTCAATCTTGAATTTACTTTTCCGTTTCTGTGTTTCTTGGGAGTAACTAGTTTCAAGCCTGCATTTTAGAGTTAAGCGTTTGTTTCGTTGAGTAGCATGATGGTAAACGAAGAACTTTTGTATCATCAAGTAAATACCATTTAAAGCAAGCTATAAATTGGTTGCTAGATTGTGCTACATAAAATACTTGGCCTGGGATCTAAAAGTTGACTTGCATACTTCTATGGTGGATGCGTTTCCATGTTTGACTACGTAGTTATTATTTAGACTGGTGCTCTATCGGGTGCTCCTTTGAGAACCTTACATTTTTACTACTCTTCTTTGCAGTTATCATGTTTTTGATATCATGGTCCTTCACTGTTGTATCATTGGCCCTTGCAAGCCTCATTTATTATTACGTGAGTATTAAAGGGAAGGCTGGAGACTGGGGTGATGGGTTCAAGAGTGCATATTTTCAATTAGCACTTCGTAGTCTTCGATCTCTGGGAGGTACGAACACCATTCTATGTGGAGTACACTTATGTGAACATATCTGTTTAGGTTCCCTAGAGCTGTTGTCAAAAGCATCTCCAATAAATAGAAAATGCAGAATATTTTTCACTACTATGATGGCTAGATACTACGAACATCCTTACTGTTCAGTATTTGGCAAGGGGCCTTATAGTATTGTAAGATTTTATGAGCAAATATAGTCTAGAGCATTTATAAGGTTGCTGGTTGTTAATAGTTCTCGCAGAGTTTGCATGCCACATATTCTTCCCTTCTCGTTTTAGTAGATGAACAGCGAGAGACTTTGCTAATTGTCTTTTACGTGCGTATTCTTCAAATCTGATTATCTTTCACCTTTATTATTATGTGCTTTTGCTTTTTGTATTTTCAACGTTCTCTTTTATATCTAAATATTGATGGATGCCTTGTTCTGTTTGCATACTTATTTTGCGTTTTCTACAGTAGAGGAAGTTGAAATAAAAGAATAGCTAGTTCTATTGGCTTACAGCTCATCAGTTAACCTATATTTGATGTTTTCCTGCCTCTTGTTGAGCTTGCCTGTTCCATTATTGTGACTGGGATCTTATTTACAGCTGACCAAGTCCACCCCAAGAATTGGTATCCTATCCCCCTCATACTCTGCCGACCTTGGGGAAAGCTCCCAGAAAACGTGCCCTGCCACCCAAAACTTGCTGACTTTGCAAATTGCATGAAGAAAAAAGGTCGTGGAATGTCCATATTTGTCTCAATACTAGATGGGGACTACCATGAATGTGCAGAAGATGCAAAAGTAGCCTGTAAGCAACTTGCTACCTACATTGATTACAAGAATTGCGAGGGTGTAGCAGAAATAGTTGTGGCCCCAAATATGTCTGAAGGTTTTAGAGGAATTGTCCAGACCATGGGCTTAGGCAACCTCAAGCCAAATATAGTGGTTATGCGGTACCCAGAAATATGGCGTCGTGAAAACCTTACTGAAATCCCAGCCACCTTTGTTGAAATAATCAACGATTGTATTGTCGCAAACAAAGCAGTTGTTATTGTCAAGGGTCTTGATGAATGGCCAAATGAGTATCAACGTCAGTATGGTACCATCGATTTGTACTGGATTGTCAGAGATGGTGGTCTAATGCTTCTCCTTTCTCAGCTCCTCCTTACCAAAGAGAGTTTTGAAAGTTGTAAGATCCAGGTCTTCTGTATTGCAGAAGAGGATTCTGATGCAGAAGCCCTCAAAGCTGATGTGAAGAAATTTTTGTATGATCTTCGAATGCAAGCTGAAGTAATTGTGATTTCAATGAGGACGTGGGATGTTCAAGTAGAGGGTGGACCCCAACAAGAAGAGTCATTGGGAGCATTCACTGCCGCTCGGCACCGAATCTCTAGCTACATATCTCAGATGAAAGAGAGAGCTCAGGCGGACAAGACTACTACACTTCTGGCTGATGGAAAACCGGCTGATGTGAATGAACAACAGGTGGAGAAGTTTCTTTACACAACCTTGAAGCTTAATTCATCCATATTGAGATATTCAAGAATGTCTGCGGTTGTGCTTGTAAGTCTTCCACCACCTCCGTTAAGCCATCCACCCTACTTCTACATGGAGTATATGGATCTGTTAGTGGAGAATGTGCCGAGAATGTTGATTGTAAGAGGATACCGTAGAGATGTTGTAACTTTGTTTACATAGTAGCCATCAACATGCTTTCTTGATGGCAAATCCTTTTTGTTCATATCTGTTAACATTCACATTTTTTTTCATAGCTTGGAGCTTCCTCCGTGTTTTGAAGTGCCAATAATTCAGAATTTGGCATTTTTGTTCAGGTCTTTTGTCACAATAGAATTCTAGTTGTTCAGCCCTTTCGGGATATTCTTTTGACTTGTATACAACTAGAGTGAAATTTTGAGGTTATGAAATTGGATTGAAATCTTTCTATTAAAACATTAAGCTCTGTATAACTCGTTCAATTAAAACATTGGCACTTAATTTTGTCCATTTATAAAATCAAGAAAAAAATGCATTTTAGTTTATATAATCTAATTTGACTTTATTTTGGGGTAGACGTTATAAAATTAATGCTCCATTAATTATATCAAAATTTCCCCCACATGTTTTTTTTATTAAAATTAGATATTTTGATTGATTTAATTTAATTTAAATAAAATTATATTTAATTCCAGAAGTTTCTAAAACTTCACAATTAACTTAATTTTTTTCTTTTTAACTACTCTTTATGTGTGGCCAAATAAGTTTATAATATATTGACAATGATCATAATTATAATTATAATTATAATTATAATTCATAATTAAAATTAGGCAAATTAAAACTCTTTCTAATTTTTTTCTCTAATTAAATAATTTAAAATTATAGATCAAGATTGACATCTTACAATATGTCATGACCACCCAAATATTAAGAATGTTAAGGTGGTTTGACTCAACTTATGTATGTATGGTTATGATGTATAATTTAATTCTTTCACTATCTAATATTTCAATAAGATATAGTATATGGATATAGTGACTACTTATTTAAATCTAATCATGTTCGTTCTTACTAATTAGTATTTGATTTATAATTGATATTTGTAAACACATTTTTAAATCTCAATTCACTTTGGCCAAGAAATTTCTTAAATAATTTCTATTAAAAAAGTAGAACATTTGTTCTAATTACTTTAAAGGGATGAATCTTTTATTAACCTACTCAATTATCTCCATATGATTCATACTATATTTAAGTATTGTCGATTGAGCTACCCTAATTATAATAGGTCATAAGTAACATCAAATTAGTTCTCATATGAGATATTCTGATAATACCAAGTCTAAGAATTAATTATACAACTATCATAATAAAAAAATCTACAGACACAAATAATTCTCTAATTGCTATCGTCATGATTAATTGAGTTCAGTGAATTTATTCTCTAATAAGCACTCACACGTTTGTTTAATTATCTTCACGCTTTAATTTATAAAATTAATTACTTTCTTTATAGAAAAGAAGCATAATATGTGTTAGTTTTACTGTTTCATCCATCTTGATGAAACTACAATAAGAAACAACTTAGGAATAATACATAAATGCAAATTGAATCTTATAATTGTGATCTCATCATAATTTTAATTACACATTATCTTTAGTATTAAAGGCAAACCTTTATTAAATAAAGTAATAATTTTAAACATAAAATTGCAAACAATCGACTCCAAGTTCATTGTTGAAATTCTTAATCCAAACTTATTTATTTAATGGTTAGGTATTTAGAATTCTTCAAACTTACCACACCACTATTAAGAGTGAAGATGCATCCTTATTATAATCTCCTATAATCTGGATCGTACTAAAAACTAGGACCTAATATCCTTGAACTCTCAGTTTAGCTCCTCCAAAGACTAAGAGAACATCATTATACCTTCTCAAGTACTTTTAAGATATTTTTTTATAGTCATTTAGTGATCATCACCAAGATTAGCTTAAAACCTAATCATTATGCTTAAAACATAAGGGACATCTAGTCTAGTATATAATAATGCATATATGATTGATCCAATTTTTTACGCCTATGGAACCCAATCCATTTTAACTCTCTCTTCTTGCGTCTTAGGGCATATACTTTGTGAGAGAGAAATCTTATGTGAAATAGGTAATAATAACATCTTGGAATTCTTTATGCTAAACCTCTTTAGTACTTTTTCTATATAGGTGGATCGATATAAGCCTAGTAACTTTTTTGATCTATCTCTATAAATATTTATTCTTAAACTATAAGTTGCTTCTCCCATATCCTTATATAGAAGTTCTTGAACAATCAAATCTTTATATATTAGAGCATTGGTATATCATTTACAATTAGCAATATGTCATCCAATACTAGGAAGATTACTACAGTCTCACTAACCTTTTTATAAACTCATGATTCATCCATATTTTTGATAAAATGAAACTCTTTAATTGTTTCACCAAAACAGATGCTCCAACTATGTGAAGCTTGCTTAAGTTTATAAGCAGACTTTTGCAACTTGCATACTTGATTAGGAAATCTTTTGGATTCAAAACCCTCAAGCTGTGTCGTGTACATATCCTCTAGTAGATCCCCATTAAGAAACGTTGTTTTGACATCTATTTTCTAGATTTCATAATCATAATATGTGGCTATAGCCAATTAGATACTTATGGATTTAAAATATAGCTATTAGCAAAACGGTTTCGTCAAAATCAACTCCTTACCTTTTCATAACCCTTAAACACTAGTCTTACTTTGTACATATATACATTACCATCTATGTCAGTTTTTCTATTAAAAATCACTTTCACTCAATAGGCATACAATACGATTAAGAGGATCCATCAAAGTTCATACTTGGTTGGTGTACATATATTCCATTTTAGATCTTATAGCTTTGTGTTGTTTTAATGAATCAATGTCAGACATGTTTCTTTAAAAGTAGTAAACTAATCATCTATAAGCGATAAATTGTCTTTTCACTTTTTAATATGTAGATATAATATAAGGGGAGAGGGTGACATATCCTACTAGTGTATCACATCCTATGTGTCTGTTTAATCCTTGATTCTACATCATATGTATCAACTTGAGGTTTTTGTTCCATTTAGACGTGAATTTGTAGTTCTTGAACTTTGCTAAGTTCTGCCTCACTCCCACTACTTTCCTTGAGAATAAATTTTCTTTCTATACATATGACATGTTTTAAGGCAAACACCTTTACTCAAGAGAACCACATGTAATATCTAATACCTAAAAAAATGGAACATAAGTAAAAATATTGATCTCAATCATAAACATATCTAAAGATGTAGTTTCTTTAATCTTCTTAACTTTTAGTGTAGCAAGATAAGCTTTATAATTCCTCTTTTAGTGTCCACCAACTCCATAGTAAAAATATATGCCCTTGTCATTGCTCTTTTTCTATACACCACCTTTTGGCATTACTACTCTATCAAAAGTCTTTTGCTTATTGTTATTATTCTTCTTATAGATCTTTTTTTTTCTCTTAGAAGAATCCACAACAAGAACAAAATTGGGTTTCTTCTTAAGGAACCTTTCAACAGTCTTAAGCATATTTGGTAGTTTAGGTAATGACACATTCTTCTGTTTTATATAGAAGTTCATAACAAACTGCGAAAAACTTAAATTGAGAGATTGTAGCACCATATCAATGCTTAACTCATGGCCTATGACAAAACCTAATTGGCCTAATTTTTTCAATATAGTCAATCTTTTTAGCTCATGTAGCTCCATTAAAGATCCTTCTTCCATCTTGCATTAAATAATGCCTTAGAGAATTGATATCTCTCTACCCTACTTTGTACACCAATCTACTCCTTGAGATACAAAATTATCACATGAGCATCTATGTTCTCGTGCTGCCTTTAAAGCTCTAGAGATATATTAGCCAAAATCACATATGTAGCTTATTCAATGTCATCAATATATTACTGATATCTCTTCCAAACTTCATTAGTTATATCTGAACTAGGCTCTAGTGGAATAACAATGCCAAGAATACATACTTTCTTTTCTTACTTAAGATCAATTCTCAAGTTGCATAAACAATTTGAGAAATTGGGTCCAATTAGCTTATTAGCATCCATGATGCTCTTTAGCAATAAATGATACTCATCTTCTTCTAATTCCCAAAAGACATAACAGAGAAAGTATTAGTTTATACCACAAACAAATAAAATAAGAACTTCAATAAATATTTGATTATACCCATAATTTTATTAAAAATAATAGCCCTCACTTATAAAATGAAAAATTATCAAATAATTTAATCATGGGCTAGGATCTCATTCAAAAATAGTTGATCTTAAGTTTACTCAACAAATCAACTAAATCTTATGTGACTCCTAAATCTATTAGGTCACAACTCTTTGCCAAAATATATCTTTGATATTATTCCTAACCCTACCTATAAATTTATACAATCATGAGTATGCTCATGCAAATCATAAAAATTTAGTTAAGTAGGACCCTTTAAGATAAAACATATTCAAGTTAAAGAGGCCTTAAGTTTGCTGAACAAGACTTATACTAAATAGAACTCTGGTTTATTCAAGTCAAAGAGGCTTTAATTTTGTTGAACATGACTTATACTAAATAGAACTCTAGTTTATTCAAGTCAAAGAGGCCTTAAATTTGCTCAACAAGACTTATACTAAATGGACCTCTTGCTTTATTTTCAAATAATAGAAGGTAACTATCATGTTTTTAACATGTACTTAATATTTATTTAAGGGACTTGAATTTTCAAAAAATTTTGTCTCATAAAAATAATATAATCTCGTTATATTAATAATTTATTAAATAATCAAATTATAAAAGAAATTTTTTAAAACTCTTTCTTGATCCTAATTACTGATTTGATAACTAATTTAATTTAGCAATTCATCTCTTCGAAAAATTAAACTAAATTTCAAAATATTCCTAATAAATATAAATTTAAACCAATTTAATCTCAATTAAATCAATTTATTTAAAATATGGAATAAAAATATAAAAAAAACATAAAAATTGAATTAGAATCTGTCTATGCGTGTAACATTTTATGTAGGGCTCATGCACGGCACGCACTACTGCCGATGCTTGGTGTTAACTGGCGCGTATAGACATGTCTAAGTCTTTGTTTGATTGGGATTATACCAATAGAACTTTTTTCAGTAGAGGTTTTTTTTGTAGATCTTTTCTGAGAAGAACTTTTCTAAGAAGCAGTTGACTATTTGACTATCATTTAAAAAATAGCTTTTTTGAAAGAACTTTATATAGTAGACTGTTTGACAACATAAAAATAAAAAAGTACTTTTAATTTTAACTATATTTTATTTTGCAATAAAAATTATGCATAATAGTATATTAAACAATATGCAAAGCACAATATATTAATTATTATATACTTTTAAACCATATGAAATATAAATGAAATATATCTAACTAAATCTTTTATATATATTATAACGTAAGTAAATTAATATCAAAAATAAATATTAAAATATAAAAAGTCAAATAATATTATATAAATCTCAAAATTAATATCCAAGTTGAGTAAATAGTTAAATACATAATAAATGGGAAGATGAGTTTGTGGGTATTGTAGGAATTATGTGTAAAACATAAGAGAAAAAGAAACAAAAAAATATACTCATTACTTGATCTAAAAAATCTAATTGAAAAAGCGCTTTTTTGAGAAGTTCCAAATTTGAACTTCTTAAAAAACTATTTTTGGCTATCAAAAAAGCCATATCTATTAAAGAAGTACTTTTTTATTTTACAACAAACATCTATTTTTCTTAAAATGCTTTGGTGGTAACGATATGACCTTATTGGCCTCCCAAAAGCCCATCCAAATAGGCACTAAATTGGTTAGATGTAGACCTCGAGCCCCATTATTCTCTTTGCTAGATTTTTTTTCCTCACATTGCTGATGTCTCCTTCTTGTTTATTTCTAGCCACCGCCTGGGTTTGTTTCTGACTTCTTCTAAGGTCTCAATTACCTCCTAGTGCTTCTCATCCATCTTGGCATGTTTTCCATCATGTCTAAGGTCTACACCAATGGCGTTGCGAGGAAAACTTCATCAGCGACAACTATTGCTGTTGGTGTGGTCTTTATCAGCGACATTAGTAAGCACCATTGATGGTATAGGGGACACATCATACATCTCTGCCGCTTACATCTGAACCCTGATTCAAAATCAAAACACTCAAACCACAAACCTAGATCCTCAAAACGCACACCTCCATATTCAATAACACAAATTAAAGTTTCCAGAACTACCAGGCATATGCTTAGAGTTTTCTACATAACTAAATCTATAGGGCATGTATAAGACATTTTTCAAAAACTACAAAAGTAAAAGGTGTGATTTGCTTCCAGGGGATATGCGATTGTGTTCTAATTTCCAGAAACATTAAAAATAAGAAGCATAATTAATTAAGAGGTAGAACAAATAAGAGACAATATTTAGTTTTTAGAGAGCATAAATAAAACACAACAAGGTTTTCATAAAACTAGATAAAGGAGTGCTTTAATCAATATTAGACAAATCATTAAAACAAGTTTTTAAGCATTGGTATTTATCAAATTAATAATAATCAAGTAATTTTATAAGTTAAATAATTTAAGGAGGCTTTGGTACCACAACTAGGAAACCAACTGTGTGATCTAGTCATAGGTGAAGTGAAAGGGTTTTTAAATCAAATCTCGATAATTGAATAACTTAAAAAACATAAAAGATAAAAGATAAAACTAATTGAATCATACTTGATCCAAATTCCTACTGAAATCAACCACAAGCTATTTAAGTGTCTAACCTCTAACGATATCCACAGAGTAGGGAAAAAAACTCAATTCTTTGAGAGGGATAAGTAGGAGTGCTAGCTCCCTTATGCATATTCATATAAATAGAAAAAAATGATTGGGGTTTATTTTTATTAAGATTAATCATTCTAATTATAACTAAATTAAAACTCTAACTTAATATAATTTTAATAAAATCAAATATATCATATTTGATCATCAAAGTTTTTCAAACTTCATAATTAAGTCTAACTTAATTTAAATTGAATTTTCTCTTAGGATCATTTCATGTAGAATTTGGCCCAAAGAGATGTCATACAATGAAAAGCACTTATACATGAAACAATTTATTATAAACAAAAGGAAATTTATTAAAGGCTCTAAATTGCGTAAAAATGAAGTTGAAATTTACAAATAATGTATTGTCAAAATTTGAAGTTTTTTTTTAAAAGAGAGACAAGTGACCGATGGTATGTTCTTTTACAAGTTCATTATCAAAATGATTCCATCAACTATAAGGTAGACATTTTTCAATGTTTTTTTGGCTACGTTTAAACATTATCGTTAAAAGTAAGTCTTTGATGATGATTTTGAAAATCATCACTAAAAGGTCCACATTTGATTCTAACAGTAAGCCTTTAGTGACGATTTTGAAAATCATTACCAAAGGGTCTACATTAATTTGATGACGAATTGTTACCAAAGGATCCATATAATCATTACCAAAAGCTCCATATTAATTTCGTCACCACCAAAAGCTCCAAATTAATTTCTTCACCAAAATTTGGTGACAATTTTTGAAAATCGTTGCCAAAACTATTATTTCCAAATAATTATTAAAGGGAAACAAATCAAGAATGTTTAAACCCAAAAAAAAAAGAAGCCTAGATGGAAAAGGCAAAAGAAAAATGTGCGAGACCCAAAAGTGTTAATGCACTGATCGCAGACTTGCCACCGTCCTTCTCTCCTCGCCATCTTCTTCTCCTTTGGCTCCGCCGGTCACCAAACCTGCAAGACCAATACGATTGGTGTCCTGTGATAAGAGAGGGATGTTTGGGATGGATCCCGAAGCAGTCCTGACTCTCCAAGTGGTGGTTATGTTTGTCAAGGGAAATGTTTCATTTTGAATCAAGTTTTTTTTCTAGATATTTATTACTAGCTAAAGACATAGTGGAAATTTGGATTTTCTCTTTGACTTGTTGGATGATTTATGATTCCAAGATTTGTAATTTTGGGATTTACTGTGTAATGCAGGTTTAATTTGTTCTTTTGGATTTTAGGTTTAAAGAGAACTGCTCTTGATGGCATCTACACTTCAAATGATTGATTTTCCAAATTCATTTCTTCAATTTTTAAGGTGTTTGTTTTAGGTTTTTTTCTTTTGGAAATCGATTTCTTTGTTGTGCATTTTCTTACTTTCTTTTCTGTCTCATTATACTTTTTTTTTATTTGGTTTGGTTCTAAGAACAAGGAATTATGGTTTTCAGAGCCTTGAGTGAAGAAGAGCGAGGGCAACAATTAGTTATGTTGGAAACTAGATCATTGAATGTTAAAACAAATAGAGGAAATTGATTTTTTCACAATTTTTTTGGAGAAATTGGTGATAGGTGATCATTTTATGTTGTTGGTGTTATAGCAGTGCTCTAAAGGCAATCATCTTTAACATTTTGTAAAAACTTTTTTTTCTTAATAAAGTGAAAGGTAATTTTTTATTAATTTGATATTTGTTTATTTATGAATTGATGTCGATCTTAAATCTAATTAACAAAGTCTATAATACAAAATATAACATGAAGGAAATCATGATGAGATCATGATAATGAGATTCCTATGATGTGTAATTATGTTAATATCTAAATTATCTCCAGTCATATGATTAATAAGATAGGACATTATTAATCCAAATAGACTAGCACATGTTATACTCTCTGATTTGATTAAGCAGTGGATCTCACAAACTATAAGCATGAGATGTTTAGAGTTAACGTATGGATGCTTACTAAGAGTAGTCAGTACATCGAGTGACCCGCTATGAGATTATCATATGGATGATCTATCAAATGTCAATGAATAATCTCATCAGAGCAATGGTGTAAATATCCTTAGACTTGAGGTACTCAAGGATAACTTGGGATACTGATCTTGTGCTTTGACATCATTCCTTGTTACTTCAAGACGAGGTCGCTCATAGGGTGATGATTGGGTATAGCTATTAGTATTCGAAGGTAATTGGGTAGTCAATAAAGGATTCACCACTCTTGATAGAAGGAGATGATACTCATGGCCTCTTCTCGAGGTCATTACTTACTCTGAACCAAGTGGGGTATAGAACGGTGAAGGGATGAATTGTACGGTAATTGTCTATAGAAAGGTTCGTAAGTCAGATAATTAACTATCGAAGAGTTCGTGTATTAATATTCTGATAAATTGGCATCATGAAACCCTTCATGATTTGCTTGAATTAATAGTTAATTCAAGTGCCATGAAATCATCCATGATTTACTTGGATTAAGAGTTAATTCAAGTGCTCAGAATAACCAAGAACCTGAGGGTCACATGCATAAAAATTTGGATGAAAAACAAAGTGAGCATGGCTATCATTGATTGTGACCGAAGGCACGACAAATGAAGCACAAGTGAGTTCTTCACTTATGTGCACATGAACTAACAAGTTAAAAATACACTTAAGTGAGAGGATAAGTGGTCTAGAATTTTTTCAGAGTTAGAAAGAAGTGGTATTGAGTCTTGTTCATGCAATTTATGCAATTTTTACATAAATCTAATTGCATGCAACATAATCTTTATCTGTCTCTTGATTTGAGTGAATACTTGAACTCATCTTGTTTGGTACTCTAACCACCCTTACACATTGCTTTTTCTTCATCTTTGTGTGTTCTTGAGTGATCAAGGAAGGTGTTTAGTGTTTGCTATAACCTAAACAAGGAGATTATTAAATAAAGGAGGAGCATTATCAAAGGCACATGTTGGACCCCGAACTTTTGATGAAAATTTGAAATATTAAAATGAATTTAAAGTGAGAAAGAATTGGTAAGAATGAGAATGAATTTAAGGAAATTTGATGAAATTAAGAAAAATTTATGAGAAATGAATTGTTTAATTTTGAGGAC
>JANIPM010000002.1:55711761-55722597 GCA_027478405.1 Erythroxylum cassinoides
AGAATAAATCGCTTAACCAAAATGTTAGGACTTATGCCTTCTATTAATATGGCAATAACCAGAATTCATTTACTGTTGGGTTGTTGGGCAAACCCAAACCCGCACTACATGAATATGTTCAAACCAAGTAAATTAGATTTTTGGATTAATGGGTTAGTCCTAACTAGAAGCATTGATTTGCTAGGCAAATCTAAGGTCAATGTGGGTAGAGGCAGAGTTGGGTAGTATACATGGGATGTATATACATCAAGAGTTGATAATCCAATGAGTATGCTAAATCAATAGTTCATGGTACAAGTCGATAGTTGCATAACTGAATGCAATTAGTATGAATGATACCTACCGGTTGACCTAAGGTGGCTTATTGGGCAAATCCAAGGTCATTCCTATTGATATTGGATATTGAACCATTAGGGAAACTATTTTTTTTTTTGAATTCGTAATGAGGGCTATGGATTTGGATAAAAATAGTGGGACCTATAATGCATGTGATTAAAGTCCTTATATCGATATGCATTAATGTACATTCTATCACTTTCTCTTATTCTTCTAGGTTATTGAATCACCATGATATCTTCATCCAGTGTGAACCTACGTTCTCTATTAGACCTAACAAACTTATGGGACCTAACTTCTTAGACTGGCTACGGAATTTGAGAATTGTTCTCAAATATGAGAAACTAGGATTTGTCTTAGATGAACCACTTCCCGATCCCCCTACTGCCAATGCATCTGATGAGGATCAGAAAGCTTACAAGATGTTACTGGGTGATAGTGAGCTGGTTAGTTGTATAATGCTAACCTCTGTATCACTGAAACTGTAAAGGCAGCATGAGACTATCAATGTTCATACCATAGTCTACCATCTAAGGGAAATGTTTGATGAGCAAGTTCAATCTAAAAGGTTCGAGACCTTGAGATTGCTTTTCTGCTCTAAGATGGTTGAGGGATCATCTCCAATGCAGTATGCGCTGAAGATGAATGGCTAGTTTAGGTTTCATAATGGATCATGAATTAAGTATAAACTTAATTTTGACTTGTTTGACCTATAGTTATTCACAGTTTTTGCTTAACTATCGAATGTACCAAATATCTACCTTGATACTTGAGCTCATTAATCTACTTAAAATAGCTTAACAAACTATCAAGAAAGATAGTAAGGCTATGATGCTGGTGGACTATCCTTCTAATTCTCGCAAGAGGAACCAAAAGAAGAATAAGAAGTCTAAGAATTCAGTGGAAGGTATAGCCAAGAAAAAGGCAAAGGAGACTACATTAAAGGGGATATGCTTCCATTGCAACAAGGAAGGACATTGGAAGAGCAACTGCAAAGCCTATCTGGAGTCGCTGAAGCAGAAGAAGGCATTAGATGCTTCACTATCTACTTCAGGTATGTTATTTGTCATTGAGGTTAATATTATTTTTGATCTTAATGTTTGGGTATTAGACACAGGATGTGGCTCACACATATGTGTTAATATGCAGGGTCTCAGGGATAGTAGACCACTCAAGAAGGGAGAGATGGACTTACGTGTGGGAAATGGAGCAAAAGTTGCTGTATTAGCCATAGAAACCTATGTTTTGTATCTTCCAAGTAGGCTAAAGTTAATTTTGTATAATCGCTATAATGTACGCATTGTGACAAAGAACATTGTATTTATTTCATGTCTTAATAAAATGGGATTTCATTTAACTTTTTTAAGCAACAATTGTTCAATTAAGTTGAATGAAATGTTGTATGATACTACTACATTGTGTAATGGTATTTACATATTAGATATGTGCAATCCAATTTTAAATATCAATGACAATAAAAGACCAAAGCAGGATAACTTAAAATTATCTTACTTATAGCATTGTCGACATGCTCATATAAGTGAGAGACGCATGGCTAAGCTGCACAGGAGTGGTAGCTTAGGGTCATTTAATGCTAGATGGTGATATGATATAGGTTTATCATTCAATGCTTCTCAGTCTTATTATATCAACCTATAGTGGATGCAATAGCCTTTTATGATCTATGATATAAACACCCTTCAATTGATGACTTAAGAGGTAAACTTTTAAGTTGTTTTATTTTTGATATTAGAAGTTATTTGGCAAAAAGAAGAGTGAATGGGCTACTTATAGATGTTCAGTTATGTGTGATGATTTGACAAATAGGAGACAAAAGCTTACTGTTAATTTTTTTGGTTTATTCTATAAATGGCTCAATGTTTTTAAAATCTATTGATGCATCTAACCTTATTAGGAATATTGAGACTTTGTTTGAGATATTTGAAAAAGTTGTAAATGAATTAGGGCTACAAAATATTGTTCAATTTATTACTGACAATGATTCCGCTTATAAAATGGTAGGAAGAGGATTGCAAAATAAGTATAATTCTATTTTTTGGACTTCTTCTGTTGCACATTGTATTGACCTAATGCTGGAGAATATAAGGGGTCTTAGGTGTTTTCCTATTACTGATAAGACTATGCAAAAAGCTAAAAAGATGACCAAGTTTATCTGTAATCATGCATGGGTATTGAATTTAATGAGAAAGGAATTTACCAATGCTAGAAATTTGTGTCGTCCTATTGTGACAATATTTGCAACAAATTTCTTGTCACTTCAATCTTTTGTTACGATGAAGAAAGAGTTAAGAAAAATGTTTACAAGTGATAAGTGGATTGCATCTCAACATGCTAGGTCTAATGTTGGATTAGAGGTTTGTATAATTATACTGGAAGATAGATAATTTTGGTCTCAGTATCAATTGTTATTCGAGTTTGTGAGTATTTGGTGAGGGTGCTTCATTTGGATGACAGTGAAGAAAAGCCGATAATGGGTTTTTTTATGCCATGAAGGGAGCGATTGACGCAATCAAGGCCAATATGAAACATAGGCCTTTTTTGTGCACACCGTATCTTGCAATCATTGATGAGAGAAGGGAAAGACAACTTTCTTCTTCGTTGTTTGTAGCTGAGTTATTTTTCAATCCTAGTGTCTATTTTAGACCAGATTTTACTAAGCAAGTTGAAGTTAATAGAAGAATGCTTTTAACTATTACCACAATTGTTGGCATTGACACGATGCAAAATCTCTTATGCTCACAAATGGAATTTTATAAGTTGTCTTATAGGAATTTTGAAATGTCGATTGCTATTCAACAAAGAGGAAAACTTTCTGCAGGTATTAGTTGTTTCCTTTTTCTTATTTGCTGAAAATTAATTATCACTTTAGTTTGTTTATAATGCTACTTTTGTTATCTTACGACTTACCATTTCTTGGAGGATCAATTCGAAACTGATGTTTTATAATTGAAAAGGTTTGCAATTCAAATTTTAAGTCAATATGTGACTACAACAGGCTGTGAACAAAATTAGAGCACATTTGAATTTATCCACTCCAAGAAAAGGAATAGATTGGAGCATAAAAGGTTGAATGACTTAGTTTTTGTTCGTTACAATTTAAAGCTTAGGGAAAGGTATATTATTATCACTATTATCATTATTAATTTGAATATAATTTCTTATAATTTTCTAATAATTCAAAAAATTTACTAGGAGTCTTAATAACATAAGTAGTTTAACTGCTCCAATTTTCATTAATAATATTAATCTTTTGGATAATTGAGTTTCTGAAGATATTTGTTAGATGTCAATGACTTGGAAGATAATCTTAGATAGAAAAGCATTAACTTGATGCATTGAATTTGAATGATAATGATGATGAAGCTTCTCTCAATGATGAGGATTTTGTATCAAATGATAACTAGAGCCAGTACAGTTATAGCGGGCATCCTCTCGTAGATGATTGAATTTCGTTCCAAGTTTTTGTTTTTCCTCCCCTTTTAATTTTACTTATATTTGATGTATATGTTAAATTCTATATATGTAATGTAATTGTAAATGTTTTTGTTTGACTTCACGAACTCTTGTTGTAAACTGTAATAGTTTGAGAATTAAGGATATTTACTGTTCTTTTTATTAGATGTTTTGATGTATTTATTATTTATTATATGATGAAATTGTAATATTTTAAATACTTTGTATTGTTTTTTATTTTCTATTTGTATGAAGATGATTTTTATTTTTTATATTAATTGTGGTTATTATTTATACGTAAAATATTTGAAAACTATTATAATTTAAAATTAATTGTGATTCTTATTTATTATTATAATTTTTGAAGAAAAGGTTGATGTAAAATTATAAATTATACAGTATAACTGTATAATATGATAATGAACTATTTTGCAATTTAAAAAAAATTCAAAGACTGTTTCATAAATTTAAAAATTACCAAAACGGTACCCATTATTGACTGGTACCCTACAGTGTTGTACCAGAACCCAATCTTGGTACAGTATTCGCAACATTGTTGTTGGATCACTTTAGGTTATAAACTAACCAAAGAGTCAATGTTTATGAGAACAAAAAATTTACATAATCAATAAAATAAAATAAACTAGAAACAAAATTAAAATAAAATAAAGTAAAAATAGCTAGTTTAATAAAAGATACGTTTTCCTAATATTACTAATCCCTGACAATGGCAAAAAAACTTGATTGACTTATTTTATACTTTTAAGAATTTATCAATGTTAAAACCACAAGTGCACGGTGTAGTTGTAGCTAGCACAGGCAAATACGAGTCGATCCTACGAGGAATGTAAGTACTAGTAATAACCCTTTTCTATTATGTAACTATCGATTCAAATTGTAGGTTTAATTAAAAATTAAATGAAACAACTAAACTCAGATTGAAACAATAATGAACTTAAGACAGAGGAAATATTGGAAACGTCGATATCAATTAAATAATACATAGGTGATAAATTCCCTTAAAAATTCTTAAATATTAACCCTTTATCATGTAATTGTATTATTGATTATTGGACTTGTAAATTCCTATCTTATGTTAATATCTCTCTCAAGATACTAGTAACTAATTCATCAGTTAATTAACATAAAAACTTCTAGTTATAACATCTAGGATTGCATTATCGGTTGATGAATTTAATTTTTAGGTTTGACCATAGTCCAGACGATTTATATCGACCTATCTCTAAGTTTGCATACAACTTCTTCCAATTATGATATATCTATTCACACAAAAGGATTTCTTAATCTCAATCATATGAAATCAAATTATGAACTAATATTCTGGATATATAAAAACAAGAATATAATGTATAACTGAATCTCAATAAATTAAGAAATATAATTTCATTAAATAAAAGATCAATTCATTTTATCATCACAATTTAGGGTTTATTGCACCTAGGCACTAAACAAATTTTTTTCTTACTCATAGAAAACAAAACCTAAGACAAATATGTAGAAGAATAACTAGACAAAATAAATCACAATTCTAATCCTCCCTTTTTGTTCTAATGGATCTTCTTACAAGTTGGATTGGATGTTATTATCTATCGAATTTTGTGACGTATTCTTTGTGTTTTCCTCGTCTCACCTGTCTATGTTTCTTACAATTCAAAACTCTTTAAAACTTACCTCCTCTTGTTTTGCCTCCATTCACGTCTTTTCATATTAAAAACTAGAGTTTCTGAGATATACATGGTCAACATACACAAGCAAGTAGGTGACTATGTATCTCCAAAAACATCTTAATTTGCAATTTTACATAGGAAGAGACTTACATGACTAACATACATGAGCTTGTAACTTCATATGACCAGAAACAATATTCTTTAAATCTCCACATGTTTATAGAAACTTACATAGTCACTGTACATGATCATATAGGTCCTTACTTACCTTAAATCTTCGTCCCGTGCTAAAATTTCATCCGAATTCTTTCCTTTTTGATCCATAAAAGCAATTATCACATATAAACATACTTCAAGTGATTTAAGTGCCAACAATACTATAAAAGTATTAAATATCAAGTAAAACACATTAAATATAATGTATAATTATAGTCAAATAAGCATTTATCAGCAGGTTATCAGATGCGGAAAGGTGAACCAAAAAATTAGCGAACTGGCAAAGGGGTAGTTTAATGTGCTATAGCTAGGTAGTGCTAGTGAGAAGAGAGAGCATCTCTATTTTGGAAACAATGCAAATCTTAAATTATTAAATCTCCACCTTTATGCATGCTTATAGCTTGCAAAGAGCTTCCTACTTACTTGGATTTAGACTATTCAGTTTGACATATAGTGAAACCTAAACTTTGTATATTTTCCAATATATCTTTTATTAATAGATATTACTAAGTAATTATTTTGTTATACAAAATCATTAATAAATTAGTAGTTAATTATAGAATATGGTTAATTAGTAATAAAGTTAAAATAAGTTGAGATTGAATATTAATTGAACATATCAGATTAATAAAATAAATAAAATTTTGCATTACTTAAATTTTATTAATAAGAAGTCAATTAAAAAACGAATTGTTAATTAAAACACATATTCTTAAACGCAAAATCAATTACTAATTATAATAATATTATTAAGATAAGTATAACTATGAATATTAGCAATCAAATAACTTCAAATTTGATAAAGTCAGCAAAACAAAACAAACAATATGTTATTTTTGGTTAAAAGCAATCGTAACTGTTGTATTACTTCAACAAGTAAAGTCGGGTGGTATCCGAGTCAGCGAAAAAGTCGTCTACCGTAGCGCCGCAAATCAAGCATTGAATCTTAACTGTTTTGACGTATCTTTCAAATTTACATTTAATTCAAATTGATTTTTAAATTTTGGTTTATTCCATGTGAAAAACAAATAAAAAAGAAAGAGAAGAAGATGAAAACAAACGAATGAGGGCTGTTCAGTATGAGCAAGTGCTGAAGAACATCTAGCTAGCTTCTTCTTGCACTCTCAGATTTTACGTTCCAGTAACCTAACTCTCTCCTTTGTTTTATATATTACTCTTTTATGTTTCTTTTGATTGATAGTTCTTCTTCAGTTCCTAGTTTAATGGTATATAGCAATAAGAATTCGTTTTTGTCTGTGATTGTTAGTGCATGATTTAAGGAGTGAAAGATTTTACGTTTTTTATCTTGTTGGGATCGATCGGTTTGCAAGCATACGATTCTGATAACGTTGAAAAGATTGAAGAACATAAACATCAGTTTGTGTATGCATAAATCACAGTCTTCTTAGAACACTTACCTTTTAATGATTTGTGCAAAGCACTAAATGTGCTTGTGGAACGTGTTTAACTGTCATACACATCATTACTCTTTGGTTGAATACCAGGGCAACAAACATGGAAGGTGAAGCGACAAGCAGGAGAGGATGTTCATGCACCAAGAACGATTTTCTGCCAGAAGAATCATTCGAGAGCTGGGGAAACTATCTCCAAGCACTCAGGCAAACGCCGATGAGGCTTAAGGATAGGCTGGTATCGAGGTCTCTCGACAGTACGGAACTTAACGAAGTAAAAGCCAGAAGCCACCATGAAATGAAGAAGAGCCTCAACTGGTGGGACCTTATGTGGTTTGGTATAGGAGCCGTTATCGGAGCTGGTATATTTGTTCTCACGGGCATTGAGGCTCGCGACCATGGTGGTCCTGCCGTCGTCTTGTCTTATGCCATTTCGGGCCTCTCCGCCATGCTTTCCGTATTTTGCTATACTGAGTTCGCTGTGGAAATTCCTGTCGCAGGTATGTACTTGATTTTATGTAAGTTTTAAGGAGAAACCATCTTGCGACCTTTTCTGAGAGAAAAAAAGGTATTTTGATCTGGAAACTGGCTTATGCGAGAACTATTTCAATTCAGGTGGCTCATTTGCTTACCTGAGGGTTGAGCTGGGTGACTTCGTGGGCTTCATCGCTGCAGGAAACATTCTTCTGGAGTATGTGGTTAGTGGTGCTGCTGTATCCCGGTCGTGGACATCCTACTTCGCCACCCTCTGCAACCACAAACCTGACAGCTTCCGCATTATTGTACACAGCCTTCCTGACAATTACAGCCACCTTGATCCTATAGCAGTCGTTGTTGTTTCAATCATTTGTGTCCTTGCTGTCCTTAGCACCAAGGGTTCATCTTTTTTCAATTATGTTGCCTCCATCTTCCACGTCGGTGTAATCCTCTTCATCATCATTGCAGGACTTGTCAAAGCAAACCCCAAGAACCTAACCCCATTTGCACCCTACGGTGCTCATGGCATTTTTGTATCTGCAGCTGTTCTTTTCTTTGCTTATGTTGGATTTGATGCTGTTTCAACTATGGCTGAAGAAACTAAAAACCCAGGACGAGACATCCCCATTGGCCTTGTGGGCTCGATGGCTGTAATTACAGTTGCATATTGTGTACTAGCCTTGACATTGACTTTGATGGTCCCATACAAGATGATCGACGGAGATGCTCCGTTCTCTGTTGCATTTCAGTCAGTGGGGTGGAATTGGGCTAAGTACATTGTTGCATTAGGTGCGTTGAAGGGCATGACTACTGTTTTGCTTGTCTCAGCGATCGGTCAGGCTCGGTATCTGACGCACATTGCTCGGACTCATATGATGCCTCCATGGCTAGCTCAAGTCAATGCAAAGACGGGTACTCCCATGAATGCCACGATTGTGATGCTTGCTGCCACCGGCCTTATTGCTTTTTTTACGAAGCTCGACATTCTTTCAAACCTTCTTTCCATCTCCACATTGTTCATCTTCATGCTGGTTGCAGTAGCTCTTCTTGTCCGCCGCTACTATGTCGCTGATGTCACAACATCAGCAAATCTAGTTAAGCTGGTTGCTAGCATTCTGGTCATTTTTGTTTCAGCAGTTGTCACCGCTATTCTATGGGGTTTAGGTGTAAATGGTTGGATTGGATATGCGATTACAGTAGCAGGATGGTTCTTAGCTACATTGTCACTCTGGATGTTTGTTCCAAAGGCAAAGCAGCCAATGATTTGGGGTGCTCCACTGGTGCCATGGTTGCCATCTGCTTCAATTTTTCTCAACATTTTCTTGTTGGGATCTATAGACAAGGCATCCTTTGAGAGATTTGGTATCTGGACTGGAATTTTGTTGATCTACTACTTACTGGTCGGATTGCACGCATCATATGACACAGCCAAGGGATTAAGAGAAAACAAGTCAACAGATAGCTGGCAGGCGATGGAACAAGGATCTGTGTCATAGAGATATTATTGTAGTGCCAAGACAGTTTTCCAAATCCATGTGACTAGGCCTGTTTTGTGTTCTGTTCACACCGTAGACTTTAGGCGTTTCTCTAGTCTTTTAGGAGTAATCCTACCAGGAGAATTAGAGCTTAAAATATATCCGCACTTGTTCAAATCCTGTGTTTTTGCGCAGTTAAATCAAAGGAGAAGTCGTTGTTACAGCAGGCAATAGGTGCAATAAAGGAGTTGATGCTTCAATAATTCTCGAATAGAATGTCACTGTTGACTCTTAATGTCAAAATATAGGTGGATGGCTTTATATAATCGCTAGCTTTATCCGAAAATTATTATTTTTATCTATACAACTTTTCTGGTAACTTTTTTTTTTCTCAACTAAATCTAAATCCTTCTTTCTCGTCTCTTTACGCCTGCTGATTCCATTTATTTTTTGATTTTATATTTTTGTTTTCAAATTTCATAAAAAAATCTGTTTCACTATAAAAAAAAAGGAAGTTTACCGACGGAAATTACCGACGGCAAATGTTAACAAACTGTTGGTAATTTCACTGACCAAAAAATGCGTCTTGAAATAGGATGTTGGTAAATTTACCTGCGGAAATTCTTATGCGTAGGTAAAAAGACCGACGGAAAGTGTTTTCTGTCAGTATATTATTTACCGATAGAAAAAATTGATACCGTCGATATATATACAGATGGTTATGTCAATCCGTCGGTGAATCTACCGTAAAAATGTAAAAATGTTTCGACAGTTTATCATAAACTGTCAGTAAATATGAGTAAGTATACTGATAGAAAATTAAAATTCCGTCGGTGTGTTTAAGGTGAATATATGCATTTTTTCCAACGGTTTATTTACCATCTGATGGTGACAAGTCACTATCGTGACTCTACAAAAATTTTCGAAACACAATCGTGACCCGCATGGTTTTTCCAATTCTTAACATGTTCAACTCTTTTGGTCATAACTTTGTCGTCTAACCTCCAAATGACTTGATATTTCAAGCAATAGATTCTTAACGCATTTTTCTATCTCTCCATAAAAATTGGTAGCTTTTAGTGTTGATTCGAAAGAGATTGATAGAAAGGGAGAAAAAGACGAATACATAATGATATGATGAGGTGAATTGATTTAAAGATTAGTATGCTATTTGATTCAGTTAATGCATTTAGAAAAGCTCTAAAATAGTATGTTGTTAAGAAGGGTTATTATTATGATTATATCAAGAATGAGAATTAAAAAAGGGTTATGAGTGGAGAATACATGTTTCTTCAACATAACATGGAACTACATTTCAAATCAAGACATTTCGTTCCAAACATGAGTGTAGTCGAGAATACCAAAATAGAAAATGTAAGATGTTTTAGATTGTAACAAAATACCTCCCATATTTTAGAGACTGGCTTATATGAGATATTATTGGGCTTAAAAGTGCACTTTAAAAGAACTTTAATATTAATATTACATATAAGAAGACATATAGTGCAGAGAACTTTGCATTAGAGTTATTAACAGAAGAAAAAGGGAAGCTCATTGAGAAATTGAGGAGCTATAGATTAACTATATTAAAGGAAAACCCGATTAGTTTTTTTATAATCAAGTATCTAAGAGGTATTTTTTTTATTATAAGTACATATGCTTAAATGTTTATACAAAGGGCTTATTAGCTATTTGTAGGTTTGTAATATGCATTGATGGTTGTCACTTAAAATGCAAGCATAGAGGGAAATTTCTATT
>JANIPM010000002.1:55734927-55745209 GCA_027478405.1 Erythroxylum cassinoides
AGCTGGGATTGATTTTGGGGAATGACCTAGTATAGACTTTTGTATCAGTTTCCTTTTTGGAGTAATGTATTTAGACAGTGGGAACTGATAGACTTGTCTATATTTCTGTTGATACTATGAAATGAGCAAGTATCTTGGTTTTAAAATTTAGTGATTTTTTATTGTGGTTTTATATTATTGATGCCATGAGAGTACTGTCGTGTCTGTCTGCTAGTAGCTCTTCCTTATTGTGGGATACGCATCGGAATGACCCACGGGCGTCTCGATGCGTACCCTGCGATAAGAGGGCACTACAATGGATCATTTTCAACTTTATCTTATGATGAAGGTGAGCTAAGAACATCAAAAATAAGAAGTTTGTGAGACTATATGAGGCAACAAATGAATAACACTTGCTGTTTCTTTTATCGGATGAGGAGCACATCACATTTGAGCAAGTCGTAAAAGATGAGAAATGGTAAGCAGCGATGCAAGAGGAGATGAAAGCAATTAAGAAGAATGATACTTGGGAGCTTACAAAATTACCCTAGACCCATAAGCCCATTAATGTGAAGCGGGTTTACAAGAAGAAGATGAATGCACAAGGCCAAATTGAGAGATACAAGGCGATACTAATGGTGAAGGATTACAAGCAAAAAGTTGGAATTGATTATGAAGAGGTGTTTGCCCCAGTTGCAAGAATGGAGACAATTCGGCTACTAATTTCGTTGGCGGCTCAAAACAAATGGAACATTTTTCAAGTAGACGTGAAGTCGACATTTCTAAATGGAGTGCTTGAAGAAGATGTCTACATCGAATAACCCCTTGGATATGTAAAAGTTGGTAAGGAGTACAAGATGTTGAAATTAAAAAAGGCATTGTACGAGGTAAAGCAAATGCCAAAACCTTGGAACACCCGAATAGATGAATATTTTAAAGAGCACGACTTTGTGCAATGTTCATATGAACATAGTTATATGTGAAGGTACGAAAAGATGACATCTTATTGGTGGCCTTGTATGTGGATGACTTACTTTTTATAGGAAATAATAAGGAAATGATTGAGAAATTTATGTTGGAAATGACAAAGGAGTTTGAGATGACTTATTTAGGCTTCATGACTTATTTTCTCATATTAGAAGTAAGACAAGATAATTTTGAAATTTTTGTGTATTAAAAACATATAAAAAGGAGATTTTAAAGAAGTTTAAAATGGAAGATTGTAATTTCGTAAGCACCTCAGTTGAGAGTGGTATGAAATTGTCCCGACATGATCAAGGCAAGGCAATTGATTCAACATTGTATAGAAGTTAAATTGGAAGTTTACTTTATCTTACATGCATAAGGCCGAATATTGCATAAGGAGTTTTCTTGGTAAACCAATACATGGAGGAGCAAAAAATGATGCATTGGAAAGTCATAAAACAAATTCTTCGTTATATTAGAGGTACATTATCTCATGACTTATTTTACTCTCATACTAATGAGTTTGATCTTGTTGGATGTTTCAATAGTGATTTGGAGATATGGATAATAGAAAGAGCACTATGAGTTTTGTATCTTTCATAGGAAGCATGACATTTATATGGATTTTGAAGAAACAACCTATAGTTACCTTGTCAACTTGTGAACCAGAATATGTTGTCGTATCTTCATGCGTATGTCACTTATTGTGTCTGCGTAAGTTAGTAAAGGAGATGAACTTTTCTCAAGAGAAGCCAATAGAAATTTAAGTGGATAATAAGTCAGCGACTGAATTGGCAAAGAACTCGATGCATCATGAAAGGAGCAAGCATATTGATGTGCATTTTCACTTCATACGGGAGCATGTGAAAGATAGTGATGTGAAGTCGTGATCAAGTAGCGGATATATTCACAAAACCATTGCTGATTGAACTCCTCAACAAATTCAAGAAGTTGCTTAGATGCAAGAAAGAAAATAATTAATTTAGGGGAGATGTTGGAAATCTAAACTTAATATGGTTCAATAGTTAAAGTGTTTGCAATTGATAGTATTTGAGACTGATTTAAGAGAAAATTTGAAAGAACAAATGTTAGTCACTTTGGGTGTGTTACCTATGCATTTAAAGCTTTGTAAGTCTAGTTTAAGTTAGTGAAAGTTTCAAATCATTTGAATTTCTCTTTAAAAAGTTATGATTGATTTAGTAAAGAATGGTCATAATTAACTTTACTGTCTAGAGTTTTCATCTAATGTTTAGGCTTATAGAAAGAATTGTAACCAGTTGTTATGCAAGAGGATCTAAAGAGTTAAAATAATACAAACAAATTGGCTTGTTATTCTTCTCTTCTTTCTACTTCAAAAATGTCTAATACACCATTAGACTCTAACACTTCACACGCCGAATCTCTTAATTTCTTAGTTTTCCTTGAATTTCCATTTCTATGATGCAGTTTTCCGTGCACTGCCCTACATATAGCCCCAAAGGCAGAGGCTTTTGCTTTTGCATTTCTAAATTCTTCTCTGCTAGCATTTGCAATTCTGTGTCTGGTTACTGGTGGGTTCCAGTTTCTGTCCTGTTTTAGGAAAGAGTCGTGGGCTTCAAAGTTTGTCTTTCTATGCGGGTTTCACTTATTTCGTTATTATTTTACTGGCGCAAAGCTCCAAGTGTTTGCACAACTTGACTCCACCAACTCCCTCTCCTCTTATGGAGACTTTTTTTAGAAGTGCAAATTCCGGTAACAATATGATTCTCTAATTTCCTTTGTCTAAGAAAGTGATCTGATGAAAAGTTCTTGACTTTCAATGAGCTAATAATTGCAGCTTCTGAATATGTAGCAATAAAGATGCTTTACAACTGAGGGATGAGTAGCTAGTTCAGATACGTATCTAATTTCCATTTCTGTTTGATTTGTTGTTTTACAGGACACAGAATGATCTACGATGCCAATATTCAGTGACGGTCGCAGATCTGCGAGACATGGACGCAACTGAGGAAAGATCTGCGAGCAACCGTTCTTGAAAAGAAAAAGCAGGAGGAGAAGAGTGAGTGAACGAAGAGCACCAGAAAGAACACTTCTTTAGCTGTTAACAGCTTGACACCTGTAACAACAACCCGACATTGTTTCTTTGTAAGCTAATCCCCTTGTTTTTTTTTTTATTCGTTACAGTGCTTAGAAGTTTATTCCATTTTTGGTAATTCTAAAACGCTGTCTTAATTAATCTTCTATCATTGTTGTTCTTATTAGTACTAGTGGGCTGGAGGGTGGGTCAGTGTCTGCCATTGTTAGGGTCAGCGAAAGCATTAAATGCAGACCAAAGGTGAAAGAGAGATGAAAGGGATGGATTGATACCAGCCGAACTCTATTATTGCTTCTATCTGTGGCTTGATTTTGAAGCATAAAAGCACAGATCAATTGTGTACAATTTTAAGCATTGTATTATTACAGTACAGTCAAAATCAAATCTCCCTCGACCGGATAAGGGTTCTGTGCGTAGTTAAAGCCTGTGTGACTTACGGTACGTTTGTACATCTGTTTCTGGTTGCAGGTCTCAGGCTCAGCTGCCATTTTTCAGACTCTTGCTTTAGAGATCTGGTGCTCTCTTACGAAACTACCAGAAAACTTCAAAAGAGAAGAGGAGATATCTCTCTCCTGAGTCCTGGCTTGGACTGTGGCTTATCCAAGTTGAAAAGAGTTTGACTTTTTACTCACTGCACAGGGAAAGTACTCACTGTGCTATCATCATTCATTAATGCATTGGATTTGGACACAGTAACCCCACCTGCATCTCGCCTAACCTTGTCTTCATTTCTCTCTCTAATAATCCATTTTCACTTTCAATTTTCAAGTACACACCGAATTGAGTGATGAAAGTGGTATGGGGGTAAAGGTATGAGATTCAGTGGCAACCCTGTAAATTCTCTGTCACCGGCAAAATAGGTCAGGAAGGCAATGGTGACCATCAGTACCCTGATGACGAAGAAGACGGAGACCTCATGAAAACGCCTAATTCTAGTGGATTTGGTGGTGGCAGCACCAACAAGCTTCGCGGTTGGCATCACTCGTCACGCATCATTAGGGTTTCAAGGACATCTGGTGGCAAAGATCGGCACAGCAAAGTTTGGACTTCAAAAGGGCTAAAAGACAGGAGGGTGCGTTTATCTTTACCAACTGCAGTTCAGTTCTATGATATCCAAGATAGACTGGGTTATGATCAGCCCAGTAAAGCCGTGGAATGGCTAATTAAAGCAGCTGCAGATTCAATTGCTGAGCTACCCTCTCTCAACAGTCCTTTCCCCGACACTCCTAAGAAATTGAGTGATGAAAAAAGAGCCAGTGATGGGACTGAACCAGGATTTGGTTTGGCAGATGTTGAGCTTGATGACCCCAGTTTTAACAAAAACCAGAATCTTTCTTCGTCTAAATCCGCTTGTAGTAGCACTTCAGAGACAAGCAAAGGGTCAGGTTTGTCACTCACTAGGTCTGATATTAGAGTCAATCGTGTTAAGGCTCGTGAGAGGGCTCGAGAGAGAGCTGCCAAGGAAAAGGGAAAAGAGAACGACTCACATTGCAAAAACTTGGACCCTATTTCTCAAAACTCCGGATTTGCTGAGCTTTTAACAGGTGGAATTAGTACTGTCAACAACGCCACTGCCAATAACAGCCCTTTGAGTTGTGAGGCCACCTTGTTCCACAAAGCCGCAGCGAGACACTGGCCTTTAACCCCAATGGACTACGTCGCCACCGGACTTTTAGGCCCGTCCTCGTCCCGAATAACCCACCATTCATCAGGGCAAATCCAGTTTTCGAACTACATTCCTCGAGGAATAACAATGTCAACCCCATCATTCAGTACTGTGTCGGCGGATAATCCCCAAGAACAATTGCAACATTTCCCTTTTGTTTCCGATCATATGCTCCCAGTGGTGGCTACGTCGCAACCCGAATCTCACAACCTCAACTTCACAATCTCTTCAGGGCTTGCTGGCTTCAATAATCGGGGGACCCTTCAGTCCAATTCATCATCAACCTCTTTTCCACCTCACCTCCAGAGGTCTTCGTATTCCATAGACGTGTCAACAAATGTACCTTTCCCCATCGGCTCTGCTAAACCGTCCATGGACAATCACCACCAGTTCCCACCTGGGTTGCCGCTCTCCTATGTCGATGGAAGCAGGCATTCTGACCAGAAAGGAAAAGGGAAGAACTAATCATTTCGCAGTAAGTAAACACTTGCCAGTCTCCGTTAATATGTTCATTCATTCTTTTTGCTTCCTATTGCTCATTGCACTTTTTCGCTGGTCACCTGTCTGTTTGATTCTTTGCCTTCCTCTTTGAACTGGGCTTTTCTGTTCTCCCGTCTCTTATGCTAGTTTTTGGATATACATTGATTGCCATCGTACGACAAGCAGGTTGAATATTGATTTTTCCTAGTTATCTTCCTTGTTATTCATAAACTAACACATCTTGTCATGTTAGTTACTCATTGGCCATAGATCTATGGGTGTTACATAAAAATATCTTGTTTATATGACACACGCATGGATTCTCGTGAATGAGGATCGGCGGTTTGTCTCCTCTCTTTAAAATCTTCCTGGTTTCCTTCTCTCTAACATGTTTTTTAGTCTAGTCCAAGCCACGTGTTAGGCTGTGTGTGGCTTTGGACATGTGTATGGCCCTGAGAGAATAGGTTAACCTTAATAGCTCCAAAACCCCAACCCTTCGTCCACCGGACAAGTTTAGGTTTTTGGTTGTATGTGTTTTTTCTTTAGGGTTTTAGTGAAACCCATTAACTACGTGGTGAGTAATTACTGTGATTCAGGAATAGGCCATGCACGTAGGTATTAGGCTGACGGCCGAGTTTACCTTTCACTACTTCGTAGCGGTCCATAGGTCCTCAGACAAGGATGCGTAAAGAGTTTCTCCTAAACCAAACAGGGTAACAGATAGAAATCCAAATTATCCAGAAGTGTTATTTAAATTTTGTATAGAGTATTTGCGGCATAGGATCTATTGACTTTCTAATTAAGTGTCTTACAAGACATCAATACCTTCATGTTACCTCACACTGTGGTTTCCAAGAAAAAAGGGAGACTTTAATGTATTACATTTGCTTTTACACATAAATGGAACGACTGAAATCGAATTTCTCTATAATATAATTATGTCAATCCACTTTCTGTTAATAATACATTTGGTGCTTCTCGTTACTATTCTTTGTTTTTGAGTGGTATATATCAAGATTCCTACTTATCAAAGCTGAGCTAGGTACACGTATATACAAGAAGATGTCTTAAGACAATAAACTGTGTTCAATGGGCTCACTCGAGAGAGGTAGTTGCATGGACGAGTTTGACTTCTTAATTTGATAAATAAGAACTTTATCTGCACTCGAATTTAGGCAAAGCAATTGAAAACTATTGATCCACCTATTCTTTTTGTTAAAGTTATGAGTAAAAACTCACTCCTGAAGCCTAAATTTTGATTGAAGAGTGAGTTCCACTTGTTTTAGATTATTAGCAATATGATATTGACGTACATTCCAAATTAGTTGAGTTGAGAAATGAATGTTTGGAAAAACTAATGGATTGGATCCATATTCCACAAAGCTTGACTTAAAGAGTACTCTGAAACACGTTCAAATTTTAGGTTAAAGCTTTGATCATTCAAATGGGTCATCGTTCATCATGGATGCACGTAACTGGAATGTGATTAGATTTCTAGAATATAAGGTGTGTCATTGTACCATATGCTTAAAGGAGAGAGCAGAACTGCTAACCTTGGGGATAGGACTAGGCCTTCTACTCTGGCCTAATTTACAAGACTATTAATTCAGTGGTAAATGCACCAACAATCATTAAAACCTTACTTTTAACGTAAATAGACTCACCTTGAACAGAATTTAGGATTCTGCAAAGATTACTAAAAGTCCTTGCCTTTGTTTTTCATTCTCTTCTTTTACTAAGCAATTGATAACAATATTAAAAATGGTCCAAAGGCAGGTGATAGAGGGGAAAGTCCCTGAAAAAGTAGACAAGCAGGATTGTCCAAATCTCTGAGACTTGAATGCCAGGAGTTATAATTAAGATAGCATGTCGTAGTTAACTTTTTATGAACTCTTATTCTAATTTTACTGGTGTAAAACGTAGTGTCGACTTCCTTTCGACTGCGGGAACTCCACCTCTCTATCTCACACATGACCATACTCATGGTGGTTACAAATAGTCATTCAACTTTGCCAGACATTAGCCAATTAACTTGTATGCATAGTGAAAATTTGTTCTCCTATATGATAATGGTGAAATAGAGTTTCTAAATGTACCAGTCATGTTAATTTTACTGTTACACATGCTGGCAGGGACTGCAAAGATGGAGAAATAGAAGAAAGCCATGAAGGAATTACGCAATCCTTCCTTCCTTCCATTGGGTGGCACGTTATTAGTATATGTTTTAAACTCATTTTATCTCGCATTCACGTATTAGGATCAACTTATCTATTAGTGCAAAGTGTTGTTTTCTGATAGATGTAACAAGAAATTTAATTGAAGTTACTCCTTCCCTACCTTATCTTCGAGAAGTTCAGCATTGTCTATACCATTCAATCGAACACCCTCAGTCAAGGGCTTGACCTTTTTGAGACATTTTGTCACTTTTAGTCGCCCTGGCTCGAGCCCAACCTATGGCCTAGTCGGGTCAAGAAATATTGGCTTATGACCTGGCCTGTGGATCGATCAACCTGGACTTAACCTGTTGACTTTAGGCCGGGCCAGATTGCCATCCTTAGGAAATTAATCATGATCCAATTATGAGTGCACCTTAAAAATAAATATTTTACAATTTTTATTTGAATCTCAATAATTGAATAAATTTAAGAATACATATCATAAATAGAAATTGAATCGTAGATGATTCAAATTCCTGAAAAAAATCACAAGCTATCAACCACGAGTTCTTTAGGTGTATAAGTCTTTAATAATATTAACAAAGTAGAGAAAATAATTTAACTTTTGAGAAGTGAAGGTAAGAGTGCTAGGTCTCTTTTGCCTTATGTTGCAAAGGTTTTCTAGACATTGAACTTATATTAAAATTATGTCTATTCTTTTATATGGCAATCTCACTTAGGTCTATTTAAGTAAGACTTAACTTTCCCATATGACCTACGACCAGCAAAGCCTTGTTCTCAAATCATTCATGATCCTCGTAGGTTTTAACTCACACTAGTGTAAGATTACTACAAAAACATTAAATAATGATAAACAATAATAAACACATAAACGTTATGGTAAAAACCAACCTTTATTACTTTCCCAAAAGTATACAAAAGAATGTCTTCTCTCAATGTCTTCATCTCCCCTCTACCTCTGTTATGGAACAAGGCTCAAATAAGCTATTTATAGGCATCTTTGGCTTAACAACTAAAATATTATTTAGAATCATAATTAAATTGAACTAACTAGATCATCTTTATCCTCATTAGATTACATCATACTAACTAATCGGATGACATTTCCATCCAAATAAGACTCTATATGATAGGACTGTTAGAAAAGTGCTCTAAAGGTAATAACCTTTAACACTTATTGTATAAATCTTTTTTATTAATAAAATGCTTTTTTATTAATTTGATGTTCATGTTCTTTATGAATTAATAGTGATCTTAAATTGAATTAATGATGTCCTTGATACATTATATAGAATGAAGGAAATCATGATGAGATCGTGATAATGAGATTCCTATCATGTGTAATTATATTAGTATCTAAATGATCCATAGTCATAGGATTAAGAAGACGGGACATTATTTATCTGAACAGACCAGCGTATGTTATACTCCTTGATTAGATTAAGCAGTGGATCTCATCAGCTGTAAGCATGAGTTGTTTAGAGTTAATATGTCGATACTTGCTAAGAGTAGTAAGTATATTGGATGACCTGCCATAAGACAATCATATGGATAATCTATAATAGAGTCAATGATAGTCTTATCATAGCAATTATGCAAATATCCTTTGACTTGAGGTGCTCAAGGATATTTTAGATACTAATCCTGTACTTTGACTTCATTCCTCATTGCCTTTTAGAGGTTGCTCATAAAGTGGTGATTGAGTACAGCTTGAGATATTATAAGGTAATTGAGTAGCCAATAAAAGATTCACCACTCCTGATAGAAGGAGTTGATACCCACGATCTCTTATCGGGGTCATTACTCTAAAATTTCTAGTCAGAGTAGAAATGTCATGAAGATAGTCTTTAGTGACATATCCAATTGAGTAATAAGCCTCAGGGACAAGAACTAACATCACTTGGACTAGATGTGACATAGTTAATCTAGTGGGAGTTAACATTTTAACCATACTCTGAACCAAATAGGGTATAGATGGTGAAAGGGTGAATTGCATGGGAATATTGTCTATGAAAGGGTTAGTAATCAAACCACTGACTTTCCGGTCAATTAGAGGTCATGATGTGTTACTAGATATTGCTCACAACTTACTTAAATTAAGTGTTAATTCAAGTGGCTATCATAACTAAGAATCTAATGTGTCACACGCATTGAAGATACGAAGAATAAGTAAAATGATTTTGGATGGAGATCCAAGATATGAAAGATGCACGACTAAGCTACACAAGTGTGGTAGTTTAGGATCATTTGATTGTGAATCATATGACACATGTGAATCTTGCTTATTAGGTAAGATGACAAAATTACCCTTTAAAGAAGGAGTGAAAGTTTCATGCTAAATTAAGTGGGATTAAAAGCCACTTAATTCCCATTAACTCTCCATTGATGTCAGGGGTTAGAAGAAAGCCAAAGGGTGTAAGAAACATCAATTTTCATACAAGTGTTATGGGAAAACGAGAGACTTTTTAATGAAGTGTTCATCATCTTCTCTCACTCTCTAAAAACAATCTCTCAAAGAATACATCACAAAGCTAACACTTTGCGTGTGTTCTAGTCATTCTTCATAAGAGGTTTCAAGATTCGCTCTTCACATGGATATCATTAGAGACGTGCTCCTTTGGTCATCGTGGTTTATGACAACCCGAAGAGGTGAAAACAAAGAAGAACGAAGGAGATTGTAAGGTACACGTCTTTAGTTTATGTTTTGTTAAATTTACATCCAATGGCATTTAAAAGTTCTTGGCTTTTGGGGTTTTGTTTTATATTTTCACTGTTGTTCTCTATTTTTGATGCATGTGATGCAAGATCAAAACCCAACAAGGACTTAGCTATATTACAACTGTTGGGTCCCGAATTTTCTTGAAATTTTTGCATTATAAAGGGGCATTAAATGAGGAAATTTATGGTGACTTAATTGTATGCAAAGAAAAAGAAGAGTCA
>JANIPM010000002.1:56091664-56102690 GCA_027478405.1 Erythroxylum cassinoides
AATATAAAAAATAAATATTAAAACATATAAAAAGTCAAATAATATCATATAAATCTCAAAATAAATGTGAAGATGTGTTTGTGAATATTGTGAGAATTATGTATAAAAACATAAGGATAAAGAGGACAAAAAAATAAGGTCATTAATTGATCTGAAAAATCCACCTAAAAAAGTACTTTTTTGAAAAGCTTCAAATTTGAGCTTCTCAAAAAGCTGTACTTTAGCTTCTAAAAAAGCTATTTCTATGAAAAAGGATTTTACAGTTAAACATTCATTTTTCTTTAAAATAGTTTTTTGCGATAAAAAAATGCTTATTGACTCTCGAAAAGCTAAAACAAATAGGCATTAAAATTACTATGGATCTACCCAAACCATTCTGATGTGCTTATATGTTTATGATTTGTGAACAAGTTGAAGAATGCATAAATTGTGTTGGATGTGAATTTGATTACATGACGAGAATTTTGAGAAACATGTGTTTTAAAATTTTCGGAACAATAGTTGGGCTCCAGAAATGAGGTTCAACATGCGTGGTATTAGAGCAAGAGTTGAGTTATAGAAACGACACCCAACAATATACTTGAGTTGAGTCCTTTTATAGAGGTTCTCTCTTTGGGAGAATAAGGAAATACAGGGTCTCACAACTTCAATTTGCAAACAAATCTTACCCCTTACATCTACAAACAAAATCTTAACCTAATGGGTGAATTGTATAAAACGTCAACGAATCAAACGAAGCCATGATTTCATCCTATGTTGTCGTTCATTCTGATTCGAAGCTTGTCGTTTATCCTTGCACGCTATTGTTTATTTTATTTTCTTTTAATTGTCTCTTAGTGTCATCATTTTTTTGGCTATCTTCTAATGTAGGAGAGTATTTACACTCTTCAAATGACTTGTCGCCGCCCTTTATTTATTCTATTAATCCATTTTAATTTTCTTAAAAATGTTTGGATTTATAACAATAAAAAATTATAATCCTCCTATTAATTTTAAATTTTATCTCAAATTTTGACTTTTTTACATTTTATTTATTTATTTATTCAAATTTCATTTTTTATAATAAAATAATACAAATTTGCATTCACTAAAAAAATATAAAATTACTACTACTAAAAAATTAAATAATATATTTAATTGAGTTTGTTTAGTCTCGATTGTGCTTGGATTTGGACAAAAAACCTCCAATCAGGCTTTAAAAAATTACTACCGCTAAAAAATTATGAATAATGTGTTTTAATTCTACTAATTAATAAAAATTAGTGGGTAATTTAATTTTGCTAGACATATTCTTAATACTTATTAGTAAATAGAAAAATTTATATCGTAAATACACATTAGTAAATAGCTATATAAAAAATAATATTAGTAAATATCTTTTAGTAAATAGGTGATTAGAACTATAACAACAATTTTAAATGTTGAATATATAAGACTTTATTGCAATATTTTTTAAAATTTTGTTACCTTTTTTTATATGTAGCAACAAATTATTATTATCGTTGCTTTTTAATATTAGTAAATGCAACACTTTAAAAACTATTGTGTTATGTTAATTTTTAACAACATATTTTTAAATAGTTACAAACATTTCGTTGCCTGAACCTCTTTTGTTGTAGTGTATAGCCTATAAACGGACACTAAGTGTTGTGGAGTAAATGTAATCAATTATGAATATATCAATGGAGATCAACAAGGTGATCCTATCTCACCATACTTATTCACAATTTCTATGAAAGTGTTCAACAGAGTATTAAAAAGTGTAATTGAGCGGAGCAAATCTTTTAAATATCACTTAAGGCGTAAGAAGTTCAAGCTTTCAAATCTCTACTTTGTAGATTATTTAATCCTCCTAGCAAATGCCGATCCTATGTCCATTAATGCCTTAATTTTAACCCTCAAGATCTTCAAAAGACTTACAATTTTAGATATTAATTGCTATAAAAGTGGATTTTTCTTTCCATGAGTGCCAACCATTTAGAGCATAGCATAAAATCTATCACTGGCTTCAAATTAATGATGCTACATATGGTTTATCTTGGAGTCCCCATTTCTAAAAATATAATGGCCTTTAGAGAATATGGTTTTCTTATTGATAAAATTAGCAGAAGAATCTCCAACTAGATGTGCAAAAATCTGTCATTAATTGTAGAGTACAATTGATTTCCTCTATCCTTACGTCAGCAAACTTGTATTATGCTACAAATATGGTAGTACTAGCTTTTGTGAACAAACATATTGATAGGGTTGACAGGAACTTTCTATAGGCTGACATTAGCAACTCCAGAGGCAAAGCTAAAGTCAAATGGATTGAGATTTGCAAGCCAAAGGATGAAGGAGTCTTTAATATCATTTCTCCAAAAATTCTAAACACAAAAATGTTGATTAAAAGGCTCTGGAGACTTTGTAATGATGAGCAATCTCTGTGGTCCAAATGGGTATATGGGTACTATCTTAGAGCCAATAACATTTTGAATTACAATCTACCCTCTGGAACTTCCTGGATTACGAAGAACATTCTGTCAACTAGGAGAAATGTCAGACTGGAGTTTATCAATTTGAATGGTAATGGAAAAAAAAAAAACTAGTTTTTAGTATGATAACTAGTTATCAATTGGACCATTACAAAATCAACCTTCCATACACACTCTGAAATTAGTTATACAAATTAAGGATTCAATAGCTGATGCTCTCATTAACAAGTAGGTTTTTGATAGCTATCCCATACCAGAACACATCTAATAGGAAAACTTACACATCTTGATGATGAGGATGATAGTGTTATCTGGAAACATTCTAACATGACAACGTTATCTGGAAACATTCTAACACAGGAAAGTTTACAAACATAACTTGCATATGATTCTTGATAGGCACAACAATATCGTATCCCACGGAATAATGTAGTTTGGTTCAAACAACAGAATCCTCGAGCATAAAAAATCCTATGGATGACTTTGAAGAACAAACTTCAAACAGTTGACAAAATCTCTAAATATTGGCAGATGGCTGCGCATTATGTAGAAAAGCTGAAGAGAGCATGCAACACCTATTCTTCCAATGTGAATTCACTAATGAAAGCTAGAACTCACTCCTTAACTTGTGACACATCCATAATGCTCTAAATAGCTAGAATATAATTGGAGATTGTCATCTACTACAATTTGGCTTACTAATGTGTGCTTAATTGATTATACATTTACTCCATAACACTTAGTCATTAATGTTATGAAATACTTAAGATACTCATTTTGGTTCATATTTAGTTTTAGGTACAAGTTGGAAGCACAAGAGCTAGAATGAGTTAAAAGCACATTCCTTGAGCATCTTTTTGATGTTCAATCTCATTTGTCTTTGTGCAATACAAAGGAGATGGATTAGGGTGAAGATGAGACAAGAAAATGCAAGTAAATGAAGAATTCAACATGACCTACAAGATACACGACTGTGTATCTACTTACACGACCTTGTATAAATCCAAAATGGATGCTTTGTGATGCATAGTTGGATACACAACCATGTATCTAACTGTGTATCTTCCCAAAACCCTAATTTTAGCTATAAATAGACAATTGAGCAGCCAAAAAAAGGATGAATTGTTTTTGGAATATAAAAGGGGAAAAACTCTTACTTCTTTTGGGATCTATGGAGGGCTAATCTTCTTCCTTCCAGTTTATAGGAAAAATTGAAGTCGAAGAATACATTTGGGCATTTCTACATCTTGTATTGTTGATTCTCTCTCTATAGAAATTTTGTATGTTATTCTTAGCTTAATGTTTTGGATATTTATGTATAAATGATTAATATTCTCATTCTCAATAGATTATTTATGTATGAACCCATTGCCATAATATAGAATATAATACGTAATAGTTGTATTTCAATTCATTTGTGGCAAACTAATGGTGATGAATCATTAGGGGTAATATAGTATAGGTTAAATGACTCGAGTTTACGCGGTTGTTGCCTAGATTAATTTGTTTTCCTAGTTCGTAATGTGATTGTCCTACTAAATCTGGAGAGTTTATTTTAAATTGTTTGATAATTAGGTTTAATTAAAGAGCTTATTTTTATTAAATACGACTTAAGGAAAAACTGAGATTAATAGAGCTTATTATTAACCTACAATGAATAGTTTCTAAGAGAAGTATGAGATCAACAAGATAATTAAGTATGTTCAACAGTGTGTAGCCCGAGATTGAATCAAGAGCCAGATTCTAAACACATTCATCAATCTTATTATTTTTCCAGTGTTTAATTTAATTTGCTTTCAATAGTTCAATTTTACTTTATTTTGTTTATCAATTCCAACCAAACAAAACTAAGAGTTGGTGCTTTTGTGTAAACTTGGCTTTTATTATGGCTATTATTTAAGATGAAAGAACCATAAGAATATTCGAGGACACAGAGAAAAGCAAGGAGAAATTCCATAAAGAACTCATGCAACAAATCATGTTACACATCAACCTATACAAGGACAAGTTCGGTGATTCAAACTACTTCAATAACTCGTGGAAACTATTAACTCACCACCACCAACTGAAGGGTGACAAACATTGCAGTTTATAATTGACTGTTATCTCCATTTCAGGAGTAGTCATGATGTAATAATTATGTTGTATTTTGATTATTTTGTATGCCTCAAATACTTAAAAAAATTTCGTCTTCTTCAAAATAGAATTGGTTTTATTTGGGAAATCTCCATGAGTTATTGAATTAAATATTATTAAAATATTAAATTTTAATTCTGAATATTTTAAAAACAATTAAATTAAATTATGATATAACATTAACATTTACTATTAAAAAAAATTAAGGTCCATGGAGGAGTCTCTTCTCAAAATCATGACAATATTTAATTTTCTCTAATTATAATTCTCCTCAATACAATTCCCTCGGCTGACCTGAAGCCGCTTTTGGAAGCACGATACCCTTCTTCGCAGCCGAGTCCGTAAACAGTCTCGAAGATCCTGAAAAATGTTGATATCAGCTTCAGCTTGTTTCCTATCCTATTCTCTTTAGGTTTCCTTAGCTTACATATTCCCTCAAACCCGATTGAAGAGCATAGTCCAGGCTGATTTCTCCTTCTAGCAGGTTTTAATAACACAAAAGAGCCCAACCCCTTAGAATCATCTGTTACCCAGAAAGCTTTAAGTTTAGAATCATCTGTTACCCAGAAAGCTTTAAGTTTAGAATCATCTGTTACCAAGAAAGCTTTAAGTTTCTTCCTACCCTCTTCATTTGTGTATATTCTTCCATTTCTTTTCTTTTTCTTTTTGATGACACAACCGTCAGTGATTCTTGCGACAGCTAGCTATGATCACACTATCAGGTTCTGGGAAGCCAAAAGTGGCCGTTGCTATCGTACAATTCAACACCCAGATTCGGTATTGCGTCATTGCTTTTCTGTTTCTGTCTTTAGTGATGGATAACTCGAGTATGGCACAATTGGTTTTTGCTTGCTAGTTTCTCTCTCTCTTTTTTAATGATCTTGCTTCATTGCGTGGTCCATGTGATGTTTGCAGCAAGTAAATCGACTTGAGATAACCCCAGATAAGCGGTATCTGGCAGCAGCTGGTAATCCTAACATTCGTTTGTTTGATGTCAACTCTAATAGTCCTCAACATGTATTACCTCTCACGCCCTTTTTTGCGAAATTTCCTTTCATAAACTACCATCATTTCGCTCTAGAGCAATTGATGTGTGTTTGCATTGCAGGTCATGAGCTATGACTCGCATACAAACAACGTTATGGCTGTGGGCTTCCAATGTGATGGTAACTGGATGTATTCAGGGTCTGAAGATGGCACAGTAAAGATTTGGGATTTGAGGTCAATTTTCCACGCTGCTGGTTTGAATGTTTCACATAACCTTTTACCTTCTCCTGTTATGGATGTTGCTTTTCTATATCATTCTTTGACGTTTTGACGATGACCCAAATGCAGGGCACCTGGCTGTCAGAGGGAGTATGAAAGTCGTGCTGCTGTCAATACTGTTGTATTGCACCCAAATCAGGTTAGCTTTGCAATGTGTAATCTGTAATAGCTAGAATCAAATGCAAATTTGCTAATCTGTAATAGCTAGAATCAAATGCAAATCCTTTCTGGTTAGTGTGAATCTATTAGCTCTTATATTCTTGAAGTATACGTGAGGTAGATTGAAAAATTAAGGAGAGAAATAGCAAAATCCCTTTTTTTTTCTTCATTTCAAATCAAGAAATTTTAACTGGTTGAATGGATTATGAAATTATTGCAATTTGTAGTTCATGGTGTATTTTTCATGAGTGTGAGGTTGCTTATTTCTAGTTCTTTCTACTTTTGAAAATGAATTTGTACAACTCTGCTTCCTAGTCTAAGTGAAAATAGCAAATACACACACATAAATAGCGAGTTTAAAGTAAAATGAAACTTAATGCGATTCAGCAAGTGTGACCATGTCCACGGACAGGCACTTTTATTTGACTATATGGAAAAGAGTATTGCAAAGTCATTTATACCAAGCTTTTCGTCATACAATATTGACTAGGCAAGACCAAGATAACGAAAGGCTTAGGCCATCAATTCATCTGGTTGTAGCCCTACATGAAAAAGTCCCCTTTGTCAGGAGCTTTGGTGTAAAGCATCCTCTCGATAATAATGCGAGCCACAACTCAAGTCCTAGATGGTAAATTCTTAGTTTTAATAATATAGTCAATCTGTTTGATTTCTAAATATGAAGCTGTGGGTAGTAAAGGTTGTGGGTATATATCATTCTATCATTTCAGAAGCTGCCAAGTGAACCAAAAAAAAGAGTTCTGCTAGTTGGTACCCATGGCTTTACACCCAGTGATACATGAGCAACAGAGTGGCATTACTCCTACATATCACTATTCACCACACGATTGACATTACTATTCATTCTACATTACTAAATTTTTTTTAGGTATTCATTTTTCCGTTTGCTTCTTTTAAGAAGTTATTTATGATAATTAGATTATCTTAAGGTTTGTGATTAATATTGAGTAGGTTAGGAACTTCCAGTGTCTCAAGATTCAGAACTTGAGTTGACATCCATTTGGTATCTCCTGTTTGCTAGTCCCTAAGACGAATGTTTATTTGGTGTATGATCTATCTATCTTTCCTATCTCTAATTGAAACTGGTTGTCTATCTGTGTATATTTAACATCACCCAGGTTTGATTGTTCACCTTGTTTTGAGTATAATTAGCAAGGGTGTCTGTGTACTTGCCATCTCCAAACATAACAGTTTAATATAACCGTACTTCTGGGAACCAACATCTCTGTTTTTGGCAGACTGAGCTGATATCTGGTGACCAGAATGGAAATATTCGTGTTTGGGATTTGACTGCAAATTCTTGCAGCTGTGAATTGGTATGATTTGATTGTTTTCAGTACTTGTATAACTGATGTTGCAAATTTTAGATGTCTATATAGGGATATTGAGACTGTATACCCAGGTACCAGAGGTGGATACAGCCGTGAGATCTCTAACAGTGATGTGGGATGGGAGCTTGGTAGTTGCTGCTAATAATCATGGAACTTGCTATGTTTGGCGCTTGCTCCGTGGGACTCAGGTCGTTACTGATATGGGACAGTCTGGCAATACTTGTGTGAAATTTGGCTGCATTGTCATCTCATCAAATTATTATCTTGCAGACAATGACCAATTTTGAGCCGCTTCATAAGCTGCAAGCTCATGATGGATACATTCTTAAATGTCTTCTTTCGCCGGAGTTTTGTGAACCCCACAGGTTTTGCTTCCTTGTAATAGTAAAGCTTTTCGTTTATATTTGTCTGTTGTGCTTCCTCAGTTGCCTAGCTGCTGTGAGATGTCTGACTATATGATCAACATTACTGGTTAGATATCTGGCTACTGCATCATCTGATCGTACTGTCAAGATATGGAATGTTGATGGTTTCACGTTGGAGAAAACACTAACCGGTAGGAAAGTGAAATATGAGATAGATTTGTCAAAATGTAGCGAAGCTTATCTCAATTTTTGATGTTGTCTTAGGTCATCAACGCTGGGTCTGGGACTGTGTTTTCTCTGTTGATGGTGCCTACATTATAACAGGTGCTCTGCATGATTTTCTAAGTAGTTCAATTTTTAGGAAGACCTAAAGGGACTGATATATTGGAAAAGGTGTTATTTTTGTTGAGGCAGCAAATATTGATATTACTTTCACAGGACTAGCTGGTTGTTTCTCTTTCTTTTCTTCATTCACATCCTTTGGTGGCAGGTTTTGCATGCTGCATTAGAAACCATCATATTGCACTGACGTATTTCCTGAAATGCTTTTTGCTTCTTTTCCGCACAGCTTCTTCGGATACAACTGCGAGACTGTGGTCTATGTCTACAGGCGAAGACATTAGGGTATATCAAGGTCATCACAAAGCTACTGTATGTTGTGCACTCCATGACGGAGCAGAGCCCTCTCCCTCTTGAATTCCGATTTGTAATATTGTCTATACATTTCTGCTTTGGTAATTACTTCATTTGCATGTCTAGAAACTAACTTGCCATAGGGTGTTTCGATGTTGTGGCAGGGCCCCTTTGTTTTGTACATTAAGATAAGATTTTTTGGAACCATTTGTAATTTTTCTGTTGAACATTTTCGGGAGCTCAATCTTGCTTCGTAACATAAAAGCTCACTTTCTTCTCTTCTTAGCTCCGTTAGGACTTGCAGCAAAGACGCCACTATCAATCGCCTCACTTTTTTACTTCTCTGTAACCCATTTTCCTAACATAGGTTATGTAGACCTAACATAGATCAACCCATCTCCCATATCGGTTAAGTTAAACTTCAAAAGTCATATCAACAATCAAAGTCAAAATTAAAAAAAAAAAACCACAATCAAGCAGCTCTTAGACTGTAGTGCTAATTAAGATAAGGTTATAAAAAAATTATAATGATTTGATACATATGGAATGATTTTAAAGCTCTATTGAATTTTATTTATATTTCACTTTGCTCATTTTGTTCATCTTTTAATTACTCGCTCTTTTGATCACTTCTTTCCATTGAATTTTATCTTTCATAATTTATTTGATCCTATGAAAATTGAGTTTCTAATATCACAAAAAAATTGATTAGTACAAATTTATTTTGTTATTAACAAAACCATAGATTATAACCTCACTTAGCCTGACAAAACATTACTCTCTAAGTGCAAGGAAACTAAAAGTGTTAGATTCATGCATGAAAGAAAATAAGAAAATGGAAAATAAGTTAGCCAAAGCATAAGTGTTATTATATGAAATTAAAGTTAGTAGTATAAAGCACGAGAATGCGCCTCTAAAGAAAAAAATTACGAATTTTTCATTGAAAATTAAATAAATTGTCTTTCAAAAATGGAGGCATAGCCTTACAAAATCAAGTGATCTAATGACATTAGATCCCATTGATAGCTGAAATGTTTATGAAACTATTAAAGAACCAAGACATTTAAAATTGAATAATTCGCTTAGCTTTAAACCAAAACCCATCTAGTTGCAATAATGTTGGAAAAATTAAGTTGTTGAAATTGGTCCATAGTTGCTCCTTAATATTGTATATGGTTGAAAGGTGTAAATTATAATATGTTTTTTTTAGGTATTTAACTGTCTTTTTAATTTTTTTTCTTAGATGATTATCATGTGTATAGGCTTAGAAATATGTTCTTGTTAATGCTTATATGTGTTCTAATTGTTTGATTGGTTTATAGTAAGAACTTTATCTTAACTTTATGTTTCTACGAAAATGAGAATGCGAAGAAAAGAGAAGATCTTAATGCCTAGAGGCTAGTCACGATCATAAGGTTGACGTGCATGGAGCCCTTGTCACAATTGTGGCATTATGCACGATCGTGACAAAAAAGGACAAGTCTTGAAGGCACCATCATGGGAATGGTGTTTCTAGCTCACGAGAATTTTTTATTTTTGACGTTTTAGGGCTATTTTTGGAATTGAATTAAGCGGGAAAATCCTATAAACAACCCTAGAAACCTCAAGTGCTATTTAAATACAAGAAAAACATCACAAAAAAAGGCAGCAACCACTTGATTCAAAGGAGATAACGGGAGACATTACGAGAGCTTCAGAGAGTTCCATATTTCCAGATCAAGACTCTAACTAGTTTTTCTTTCTTTTTCTCTTTTTTTTTTTACTTTCATTGTTTTGGAAGTTTATTTGGATTATAATGATGTTTAACATGATTATGGGTTTTTAAATCCATAATAGGGATTGTTCTTAAATTGTTTTGTTGAACTTTATTTTTATTGAATTCAATACATCTATCAATGCTTTGTGATAATTGTTATGTGTATACTTGGTAATAAATTGAGAGAGAGAATCAAGTTACATGTTTTTAAGGTCTCTAATTGAATAGTTAGGAGTAGTCTTGTAAATTGAGAGATTACAATTCTATTATTATTGAATTCAATTAGGATTACTTAATTAGATTTTGAGAGACATTGATCAAAACCTTAGGATATCTAAAATTGAGCATAATTGGATTAACAAGATAAAGGGAAGACAAAACAATGATACAATAATTCCTATCTTTAACTTTGATCAACCTTATTTTATTGTTAGTTTAATTATTTACTTGTTTCGTTTTATTAGTTATTTCAAGTTTAATTATTTATTTTAATTCAAATCAATCTTTAGTATTGACAGTAGCGTGTCGTAATCCTAGTTACAATAAATTAGACCTACTACTGTAGTAGTAGTGAGTCTAGGTCGATCCCACAGAGAATATGTGAAGTTTATGAAATGAAAATAATTAATGTTTAGGTTTGGGGGGTTTTTGGTTTAATAAGAAAATAAAACAAAACTAGACTAACACAAAAAATAAAAGAAAACATGTAAAAATGATGAAAAGCGATGAATTAGTTAGGGACCTGATTCTTTGGTTTAATCTCAGCCTAAACTTTAATTAAACATATTTAATTGATTTGTTGTTCTTTTACCTCTCCTTGAACTATTGATCGTAGATTAACAACAAACTCTGTTAATCTCAATTTTTCCTTAGGTTATACTTAATTAA
>JANIPM010000002.1:56106728-56133662 GCA_027478405.1 Erythroxylum cassinoides
GACTTTAAATCATAGGTGTGACTATTTGAGTCACACCAATGTAAGGTGAGTCACGACTATGACATGTTGTGTCATGGTGTGCATCATTAGTCAAGCCCATGACACTTTGTGTTTTGTGTCATGGTTGTGATTTGCATTCTCATGACCACTTAATTTTCTACAATATACACTCTTAATCTTTATGCATTTTCTTGTCTCCTCTTGCTCCAATCCTTCTTCTTCTTGTTCCACGAAGACAAGTGAGTGTGAATCTCAAAAAGACAACTCAAAGATTGTGTTTTCAACTCACTTTAATTTTTTTGCTTTCGAATTGAACTTAAAACCAAATTTGAACCCAAGAGAATGTCTTAAACATTTTCATATCATTAATCACTAAGTGTTATGGAATAAATGTATAATCAATTAAGTACATATCAATTTCTCTCACACTCAACTTTTGACTGTCCTTAGGCAAAACATCATATTCAAAATCGTAGGCCCAAAAACATTACTTATTTCCCACATGTTCTAAGAATATATAGTCATAAGCAAAGATGAACCACTTTCAAAAACTATAGTAAGAATTCAACATTCAACACTGCAACTTACGATCATTCAACATTCATCACCTTTGGAAACTGAGCAATTTAAGGTAGACTTGAAAAATGTGTTTAAATAAGATGTATTTATGGATGCACTCAAATACTGTTCATGATCATGACGTTCCATAAGGATAACGTAATATAGGTTAAATAACCCAAGTTTGTGTGATTGTTGCCTAGATTAATCTATAATCTCAATTCTTAATGCGACTATCCCATTAAATCTAGAGAGCTTGTTCTAGATTGTTCGATAGCTAGGTTTATTTAAAGAGCTTGTTTTAATTAAATACCACTTAAGGAAAATCATGTTTAACAGAACTTGTTGTTAACCTACAATTAATAGTTTCTAAGAGAGGTACGAGAATAACAAGACAATGAAGTATGTTTATTTGTGCATAGGTTGAGATTGAACCTCGAACTGGATTCTAAACTCATTCATGAATTTTCACATTTTGATGCTATTTAATTTGATTTGTTTTCCTTAGTTCAATTTTCCTTTATTTTGTTATTTGCATCCAACCAACCCCCTTTCTAAAAATTAATTTCCTTCATTGCAAAAGCTATTCGAACTTGTGGATACGATCCTTACTCACCACTGCTACAAAATTAGTTATGCAGAGTTAGGTTTATTTTGTGGTGCATTTAGCATGCATTAACATGATCGTGACTTGCCTGAATCCTCCTTCTCTATCACGATTGTGCATGGTGTCATAATTATGACAGAGAATTATGCAACATTCCTTAGCTTCGCCATGCATGATTGTGCCAACTTGCATACATCCAACACCTTCTCCATTCTATAAATTCTTAGTTTCAAACACTCTTAAACAACTCTTAAAATATAAAATTAAAATCAAATTCTTACTGTAAACCAAAAAAGCACTTATATCACATACAAACACTAAAAATAAAATGATTCTAAGCCTATATACATGATATTATCTTAAAAAATAATTAAAAACACACTTAAGTACCCAAAAAATGTATGATAATCTAAACCTATCATGAACTCTATCACAAATCTTGAAGCTCTTGATAATTATCAAAGGTCCCATTAAGACTAGGGTTAGTAATGGAAGTCCATAAGCTTTTGGGATGATCATTGGCTAAACATTGGTCCCTTAAAGAATAATCATAAACTAAATTCCTTGTGCAACATTATCCTAAGCAATGCCACAATAGAAGATGTGATATAAACAAGAGATGATCGCATTTGGAGTTTGCCTAAAAACCTATTAACCACCTCAATTCTCAACAAATGACCCAACTCAAAAGAGCGGCAAAAGGTAATTTGGTCCTAAATATATACGGAAACTTTAATAATGACTTTTGTAAACTCTTGAGATCACCAGCTCTACGGATTAAATGTTACAAGTTAAGGTGGTTCCCTTAACATAATCTTAAAGTTGCCTTCATAATATGGCTTGCATTAAAGGTAAACTCCCCACAAGTGATAGAATTAGCGAGTTCCTTAATATTCCTTCCATCTGCTCATTATGTATCAAGGTAGAGGAGAAAATCCACATATTTTTAAGTGCAACTATACTTCATAAAGAATAAAATTTCGTGAATTACTAAGAAACAACAAAAAGATTGTTCGTAATAAATTAAGGATGAAAATTTTGAGAAGAGTGATGATTCATGAGGAAAAAAGTTAGGGTTGATCTTAAAATAAAAGTAACATAATCTGTCTAGGTCTCCATAAAAGCATACTCCATTAGCATATTAGCAAATTACTAATATAAGCAATGCTTTGACTTGTGTACTACAAGTTTTGTAAGCTTTAAAATAAATTAAAAATTTTAAAATTTAGGCACTAAATTAAAATGCTTTCAAAAAGTTAGGCATATGCAAATATGTTATCTCTAAGTCTTTAATACGATCACCCTTTAGTGCTCTTATTATTCAACAAATAAAATTCTACTTTAAATTCTTATTAAATATGTGCCTTAGTTTTAAAACATATTTCTTTCAAATTATGTAATTGAATCCTTTCACTCATATGATTCTCCTATAAAAAATTTATGAGCATTGTCTCTACAAACTAAGTATTATGTATTTAAAATAGGAAAAGAAAGAGATGATAATTTGTTACCACATAGTTTTGAATTATAACTCTTTAGAATGTACGGAAGGAAGCCAGATTTTCTGTTCCAATAACTTTGTTTTAATCCTATTCTGCATTTAATATGCCATCGTTTTGTAAGTTTTGCACATAATGCGATGTAATTTTTACTACAAAATGACATCGTATTAATCACGGAATAGAGTTAAAATAAAATAATGGGAACAAAAGATTTTAACTCAAAGGAAAGAAATTCAAATTAAATAATAATCACAAAATAAGAGAAATGAAAATGTTAGCATCCGTCCCCACCACATTACATAACGTCCATTGTAAGAAGGACGAAGAGGAGAGGAGAAGAGGGAGTGGAGAATATGTTGTTGGGTTGATTGAATGCGTTTCTCATCTTCTTCTATCATCTCCATCTGTTCCCAGAGTCCTGTCCTGTCCAATTCAATTATATTTATTTACGTTAAATAATTAAATAAATATTTTATCCATCTGTATAATTCTCATTTGGGTTTGGGTATTTATTTATGAGTCGGGGGCTTGTCCTCCTCGATTGTATCAATCCATCGATCTCCAATTTCTTACCATACTCTCCTCTACTAACTGCTGCTTTTTGATACGCATCTGATAGTGGTGGTGGCAGTTGAAGATGGGGATCGCGGTGGCTGCTGTGATCGTTCCTCTGGGACTTCTCTTCTTCGCGTCTGGTTTAGTTGTCAATTTCATTCAGGTCTTCTTCTCCTTCTTCTTCTTCTTCTCTCCCGTTTCTTTCCTCTGGGACTTCTGTTCTTCGCGTCTGGTTTAGTTTTCGTTTTCATTTTCATTCCGGTCTTCTCCTCCTCCTCCTCCTCTCCTGTTTCTTTCTACTTACCGTTTCATTTAATTTGTTTTTCCAGGCTCTTTGCTTCGTGCTTATTAGACCATTCTCAAAGAACACCTACAGGAAGATCAACAGATCAGTCGCTGAGTTGCTTTGGCTCGAACTCGTTTGGATCGTCGATTGGTGGGCTGGTGTTAAGGTTTTCTTTCCTTTTTTTTTCGCTATGTAACCCTATGAACTTGGTGACCTTGCTTTTGAAACAAGTCAACATTTCGCTAGATTAAGGATTTTTGTTTGTCCTAGTTACTATGTTTATGTTTGTTAGAATTAGATATCTCCAGTACCAAATCTGTTTAACTTTTCAAAATGATTGTATCTGCAGATCAGACTGTTTACAGATAAGCACACCTTTGATTTAATGGGTAAGATTACACTGTTGTTATGCTTCTTCTGCATCTACATTGCTATCTACCCGTAGAACTTGTCATTTCCTGCTAATGCTGTGAATTTCAGGGAAAGAACATGCACTTGTTGTATCCAACCACAAAAGTGACATTGATTGGCTTGTTGGATGGGTTTTGGCTCAGGTTATGCTGCGTTTATGCATTACTTATTTGTGCATATCAGAGATGTGCGCAAGTTTTTATTTTGTATTGTTCTGTAACATTGTGGTTTTGTCGATGGATACATTACTGAAAAATATACCTGGTTATCCATACTCACTGTGAAATGTAGTATTTAGTGCATAATAGGAAATACATGAAGGTTATCCCAAGTTGATTGTAGTATTCTATGCATAAAGTGTATGGACAAATGTATAGACAATTCTTTCATGAAAACCAGTGAAACTGCTCGATTTTAAAAGTTTCTGTTTAATTTTTTAGTTCTTTTGGTGCCTACTGATTATTGATATTTAATGTGATAGAGGTCAGGATGCCTTGGAAGTGCATTAGCTGTTATGAAGAAATCATCTAAAGGATTGCCAGTAAGTTCTCACTTAAGAGCTCAATACCACATTTCATTTACTTTATTTTGTGATTTCTTTTGGCTTTACAAAGATAGTATCCCTATTAATTGGAGTTGGCAGTATTAGAGTCAATTGTATAGTAAACCACAAAGCTAATCGACTGAATAATTGAATGGGTATCTGATGAATGAATAGTTATCTTAATATTGAACCAGTTCAAAAGGAAATTTCATTAGAATCATATGTTCCAGAAATCCAGCAGCTGATGTGATACATGCGTGGTTCGTTTTATGCTGGAGGTTCATTGATGATCTTAATTTGATATATGATTTCTGAATCATTCACATGTTTGGGTCTTTCCTCGGTACTCTTTGCCCTGCTTCTTGGTTTGTCTTGTTGATGTTTCCAAGATTGTAGTTGTTCATTGTTTCTTGTCGGCTTGCACTTCAATTTTACACCTTTACTCATTCCAAAATCCAGGTCATAGGATGGTCTATGTGGTTCTCAGAATATCTTTTCCTGGAAAGGAACTGGGCCAAGGATGAAGGCCCATTAAAGGTATGAAGTGTTAATATGTCTGATTGACTTGTATAGTTTTAACAACATACTTTAAATATAATGCCTGTAGAAAATGAATTGTGTTTGTGGTGAAGCTTCTGTGCTTAATGAGCCCTTTGTGAAAATTTTGGACCCTATTTGCAGTCAGGCCTCAAACGGCTAAAGGACTTCCCTCGCCCCTTTTGGTTGGCTCTTTTTGTTGAAGGAACTCGCTTTACACAGGCAAAGCTTTTAGCAGCTCAAGAGTATGCAGCCTCAGCTGGGTTGCCTATCCCTAAAAATGTTTTGATTCCACGTACAAAGGTTGAGTTTCAATTGCACCAGCTTTTTCTAATTCAATGCTTTCTTTTTTCTCTGTATTTGGCATTCTGTCTAGCTTTTAAGACCCCATAACCCAAGAAACAGGATATTAACCACCAATATGCAAACAATATAAACTCCTCTGTTGCTTGACAAGTGTGTGCTGTTGAATTAATTATATGTAGAAAATTCTTGCGTCTCCTCTGGGCCTGTCCCACTGTCGTAGCAGGATTGCTATATGATGTGATGAAGGCATCTTTTGTTTGTTTAAGTAAATATGCTGAGGCATTGAATTGTCATCTGAACTTAGTTCAATTCTTTTTATCACAATATGACTTCTCTTTGCAGAGGTTTGTGTGTATTAATTGACATTGACTGACCAGCATATCAAAATTTGTCAACCAAAGAACAATGACCATATTGGTGCTTCATTCATTACATAAAGTGGGATATGGCATCATGACTCTTGTCCCGTAAATGGAAGAAGTTAAAACTAAAAAGTTTCTATATGAATGGACTTTTCTCTCTCCTTCTTTTTCCTTTTTCTTAATTGTTGTTTTGTGAATTGATAAATCAGTAAACAGAGTTGAGGTTGTCAGGTGTTTCCTTCCTTTGAAATTCGATTCTTGTATACTTGTATACATGACTCTGTATCATCTTCATGATATAGATGTTTACCACTGTTGCTTATAGGGATTTGTTGCAGCTGTGAGTAACATGCGCTCATTCGTCCCAGCCATATATGATGTAACAGTAGCGATCCCAAAAAGCTCCCCTCAGCCTACAATGCTCAGGCTGTTCAAGGGGCAATCTTCTGTGGTAAGCCAGACAAATTTAAGCTGGATATATGGTAAATAGCAAAGATCATGTCCACATTCTCTAGGTTGGGATACTTCTTGGCACAATTTCTATGTTTATGTTGAACATTCCATTCATTTATACAAGGACTGTGATAGTATGCATTGTTGATGCAATATGAAGGATTAGCTATGCCAATGGGAACGGAGGATGCAACATTCTACTTCAAAGTTTAACCACCATCGCTATCTTGGCCTGGCCTACCTTATTTTTTCCTCTTTCACCCTGCCACATTTTCTTTCAGTGTTAATCAAATGTATGAGTAACTTTTACTCGATCAGATATGCAGACCCATGAAGAAGAAGTCTCTTCAAGTTAAAAGTCCTCCACTCTAATTTAGATATTATTTAAGTTGTGAAACATAGTCTCATTAGCTTCTTGGTTGATGAACCAGCTCATGATAGCCATCACTACTTGTAGTTTCTTAGGAATTTGCATGAAGTTTAGAGGTGCATAGGATAGAGATAAATGTGTCATTCGGGAAAACATTATGGATTATAACAAACTTAATGATGCGATTTCTACCGCCAAATGCTTTGGGTATTTGTTGGCTTTTTTTTCCACTAATATGTGGAATTTCAATTGATGGGTTTCATTACTTTGTTGCAGGTGCATGTAAATCTAAAGCGATACTCGATGAAGGACTTGCCCGAAACAGATGATGATGTTGCGCAATGGTGTAGAGATCTATTTATAGCAAAGGTATGCATTCTTTTCATCTTATGTCTTATATGCCGTTACAGATACCTAGCACATTAAATTGGAGAAAATGGTTTTAATATTTTGGGTATGTGTTTTTCACAAACCTACATAATCTGTCTATTCTTCTGCTATTTTTCACTACTATTTGTACCATTTTCTTTCTTCTGAATTTCCTTTCATTGCATTTGGTTTATTAGGATGCACTGCTGGACAAGCATATGGCTGAGGATACATTCAGTGGTCAAGAGTTGCAGGATATTGGCAGACCAATTAAGTCCCTTGTGGTGAGCCACTGCTCTTAATGAATTACTGAATTGTGACTTTAGTCCAATTTCTAAACAGCTTTTTTCATTAATTTCCTTTCCATAATTTTTATTCTGCATATGTGAAATGTTTGTCAATATATTGGATCCAGGTGGTTACCTCTTGGGCATGCCTTCTTATATTTGGGGCTCTGAAACTCCTCCAATGGTCTTCACTTTTGTCCTCATGGAAGGGTATTGCAATGTCAGCATCTGGTTTGGCCCTGGTAACATTCCTTATGAATGTTTTGATTCGGTTCTCTCAGTCTGAGCGCTCAACACCAGCTAAAGTTGTCCCAGCAAAGGCCAAGACCAGCGGAGGAACTCCAGAAACTGGACAAGTCAATCAGCATTAATGCACAGTTTGTTATCAACTTAACATATACATTCATAACTTCATCAACAGTCATTTTGATACTTGTAGATTGTATCTCCTTGCTTTTGCCTCGTGTGCTTCCGTTTCAAGCTAGCATGGATAGAAATATTCATCATTTCTAGTGTTGATAAACGGTTTATCATTATTTTGCTACTAATTTATAGTAATTCTGTAGATCAGAAGTTGCTGTATAGCTTCTACCTGCATATGCTTATCTTAGGAGAATCCTTTGTATTTTCCGTGGGCCTTTGTCCACAACACAGGTTTTATGGTACTATGTTTACTTCATACATATTATATGCAGTCAGTGAACATTTCAGCAATTGATGACGGCTATGTAATTTAATTGATTGGGTCATTTAGTTGCTCTAGTTCCAACCAATATTGCTTTGCCTGCCTTGTTTTAGTTTGTCTTGTGCATATTTAATATAGTTATGATTAAATGATTATGAAGGAATCATCATCATCTTTGCCGTTAAAGCAACTCCTTTTGATTAGAGTTTCAATATGACCAGGCAGTCCATTGGTAAGATATTGTATCTGAATCAGTATTTGTTACTTTTTTATGCATATACTATTCTATGAAATGGTAAACTTGCTTTCTTCATAATACTTACAGCTATTGATCGTACGATAGCACTTGAAAGGAAGCATAATTTTCGATCATATGTTTTGTTGTTATGACGTCTGGCCTTGTTTGGGAGTGCAACATTAATTCTGGCCTTAAAACTTCAAGAGCTCAAGAAGCATTTCGTCCATGAATTAGTACTTATTAGCTGGGCTGATCCAACATTTTCCAGAAATTAGAATCTGGACTGATCAAATTCTGATAGTTCTGTTAGGAAGAATGAGAACTACAGAGATAGAGAAGAGAGGAGAAAGAGTAGTAGATGGAACGTTTCTGATCAGAAAGTTAATCCCTAACGACTAGCAACTATTATTTATTAGCCGTTACAGCCAATATTAAACTAGAAGATGTGGATTGAAGGACTTTGAATTTGTCTTAACTATAGTCGTTTTGTTTATAACTACATGGTGAATTTTTCCCAAAGTATTAATTCTCTCTTTCCTGCTGCTCACCTCTCAATTATTGCAAGAAAAACTGAAATGTTGCCTTATTCTTCGTTTTCATCATTCTGCATTGGTTTTGGAGCCTTTGGCTCCTTGGGATCAGTTTTGATACAGTGGTTAGTATGGAGGAAACATTTTCATTATCCTTCACGTCTTTTGAGACATGTGATAGGTTGGATGAGTCTTGAGAATCCGTAGGTTGCTCTAACTTACATGTCGTTGAACCAAGTTTATTAATTATCTTAAAGTTCGAAAAAAAACAGCGGTGACAACTTGTATGTCGGCCTCATATGGATACTTTGTTGTCTATGAGGTTGAAACTTGACATGTGCCAATTCACCTACTGTAAATTTCCTTTCCGTTCCCTCTCTCTATTACTTATAAAATATTGTCCTCTCCACTTAAGCTTGATCCACAAATAACAATTTAGAATTACTAATAAAATAAGAAATATGTAATGGAGTGGAAGATTGTGTTATACTAGTCAGCTAGTGGCCGCCATTGTACACACCATGCAGGAGAATCACTAACCACCATACACCTTGGGCAAGTTTTCACAATTCTATTGACGAGACCATATGATTGACATGATGGTAACTAACCGATGTTTTTATAGCTACGACTTGAATTTTATTAGATCTCTACTGATGCTATGTGACATTATATATGCGACCTGTATACCTAATCTATGAATTTTTTAACTGCAACATATTAGTTTATGTTTATGCAGTTAATTGATTGGTCATAATTTTATGTATGACATTATTTTTTAATTAAAAAGACATTTTTTATCTTTATATATTTTGTTAATTACATTTGATATTTTAATATTAAAGGTAAAATTATTGAAATAATTATTGTGTAATTAAAATTATGTTGAAATTATAATTAAGATATTTAATTTATATTTATAAATTATTCTTAAATTGTTCCTAGTTATAGTTTCATTAAGGCGATATATTAATAAAATGGTAAAATTAGCAAACATTATGATTTTTCACTTAGGAAAAATGTATTTAATCTCTTAAATTAAGGTATAAAGATACTTAAACAAATATGTGAGTATTTTTTAGAGAATAAGTTTACTGAATTGACTTGATTACAAAGATCTCAATTGAAATATTATAATTTGTCTATAGATTTTTTCATTACGATGATTGTATAATTGATCCTCAAACTTAAAATTATTAGAGCATCTCATGTAAGAATTATTGTGTTTTGATTTTACTTATGACCTATTCTAATCAAAGTAGCTCATTTGTAGTACATAGACCTAGTATGAATCATACATAGATAGTTGAGTAAGTCAACAAAAGATTTGTCATTCTAAAGTAATTAGAAATTAGAAAAAATGTTTCACTATTTTTCATTTGTAATGACTTAAGGAATTATCTGACCAGAGTGCATTAAAATTTGAAAAGATGTTTTCAAATATAATTATAAATCAATTACTAATTAACTTTAACAAACATGATTGGATTTAAAGGTGTATATATTGTGTCCATACTCTATTTCGAGTTGGAACATTGGACGAAGAAAGGATTAAATTATATATCATAATCATGCATAGATATGTTGAATCATACCACTTTGACATTTTTAATGTTTGAGTGATCTGACATATTGCGAAATGTGACTCTTGATCTATGATTATAAATTATTTACTAGAGAATTAAAGAAAATTAAAAGAGTTTTAATTTGTTTATTTCTAATTATTAATTATAATTATAATTTGTAATCATTACCAACATATTAGGAACATAATAGGTCATAAAGAGTAGTTAAAAAGAGAAAAAATCAACTTAAATTAAGTTGAACTTAATTATGAAATTTAAAAAACTTAAGAAATCAAATATAAGATATTTGATTTTATTAAATTTTAATTAAATTATAATTAGACTTTGACTTTAATTATAATTACAATATTTAATTTTAATTAAATAAATAATAATTTTTTTAATATGTAGGAAAAAATGGAAAGGGAGTTAGCACTCCTTATTCCTCTCAAAAGTTAAGTTTCCTTTTTTTTTGTTATGTTGATACCGTTAAATACTAGACGCTTAGACAATTCGTGGTTGACACTTGTGAATAGGTTTCAACAAGAATTTGATTCAAATACCATTTAATTACTGTTATGATTCATTTTTTAAAGTTGTTCAATTATTGATATTCGATAACGAAACCGTAAAACTTAACTTTTTTGTTACACCCGTGGTTAGATCATGGTTGATTTTCCAACATATCATTGCTGAATATGGATGGGAAAGAATTTTAAAATGAACATATTTACTCAATATCTTCAATTATAAGAGATAGTAGATTTGAAAAGATGTTTTTAAATATTAATTATAAATCAATTACTAATTACCTTGAACAAACATGATTGGAGTTAAAGGTATACATATTGTATCTATACTTTATTTGAAGTTGGAACATTGGATGAAGAAAAGATTAAATTATATATCATAATCATGCATAGACAGGTTGAATCATACCACTTTGACATTTCTAATTATTTGCGTGATCATGACATATTGCTAGATGTTAATCTTGATCTACAATTATAAATTATTTAATCGAAGAATTAATGATAAATTAAAGAGTTTTAATTTGTTTATTTATAATTATGAAGAATTATGAAGTTTTTGCCTTGATTAACTTGTTTTACTATTCCATAATGATGTCACACTAACTTTAGAGAACTTATTCTAGGTTGTTTGATAGTTTGACTTAATTAAAAAACTTTTTTTATTTAGATACATCCTAATTTAAAACTTGGATAAACAAAAATTGTTAATCTATGATTAATAGTTTCAAAGAGAGTACAAAAACAACATAACAATTCATTCTGCACATTGGTGTGAAGGTTGAGATTGAACTGCAAACTAGATTCAAAACCAATTGATTACTTCTACCAATTTTTTACAGTTTTATTTGATTTGCCTTTAATAGTTTAGTTTTACTTTATTTTGTTAAATTGAATTCAACCAAAACCCTAATCCTAGACACTATTTATTCGTTATAAAAGCTAAACATATACTCTTTATGGATATGATCCTTGCTCTCCACTACTACAAATTTAGTTGTACAAAGTTAGGTTTCATTTTCTAGTGTGTTCAAAGTGGATCATCAACTAGGAAAGTAAACTTATCAAATTTAATGAGTATCTCCTTGATAACACCCTTAAGATATTCAACAGACCTATCGAATAGTTAAATGGTCATCTTGGAGGATTTTAGTTACCCTAATCCTAATTTCCTAAACAATTTATTAGGCATAAAATTTATGTTAACGCCCAAATTAGCTAAATCGTTTTCTACTAACAAATTACAAAGTAAACAAGGGATACTAATGCTTCCAAGTCTTTAAGCTTCTCATGTAATTTGTTTTGTATAACTCCCAAGCATTCTTCTCTTAGTCTCATGATAGCCAACTCCTCCAATTTTCTATTATTAGATAGCAAATCCTTTAAGAATTTTTCATACTTAGAAAATTGTGAAATAGCCTCAACAAAAGTTAAGTTGATGTGAATTTGCTTAAAAAGTTCAAGGAATCTTCCAAACTATGCATCCATATGATCTTTCATCAACTTAGTAGGGTATGGCATGGTAGGCTAGAAGTCCTTAACTTTCAAAGAATGCTATACTTCCTTAACTTTCACCTGACTTTTTTTGTTATTCTCCTCCTCACCTTGCCTCTTATTATTAGCGTGCACTTCCTTTTTGATCTTAAAGGTGATTTCCTTCACATGTTTTTGAGGATTTGTCTCGATACTACTAGGAAACTCACTTATTGTCTTTCAAAAATTACCTTTGTCAGCTAACTAATTAGGTTTTCAAAGTTCTGAATAGAAGCCTTTTGATTTATTAATGAGGTTTTAGTAGCTTGAAATTTTGACTCAAATTTGTGAATAAATCTAATCATGAGGTCTTCCAAGCTTGGCTTCTTTTTTTGAGGTAGATGATGCTAAAATCCTAGTGAAGGGCTATTCCTTAGTTGCCATTGATTCCTCTAAGAGATATATGGGTGATTCTTCCATCCTGGATTGTAAGTATTATTATAGGGATTATTTTGGAGTCAAGGAGCATTCCCCATATAAGCCATATGCTCTAGATTTACCATCACCTCTAGTGAGTGATATTTTTGACTTAGATGTCCTAGCCTACACACCTTACACTGCATTACTTAAATTAGCTGAGATTCTTTGTCAATCCAACTATTTTCTTACTTAGAGCTTCAACCAAACTTGCTAATACTATAACTTCATCTACATCATATAATCTTGTTGGCTTGTTAGTTTTTGTTTAAGAACAACACCACAGGTAGTGGCCATATCTTTGATGAGATCATGGGTTGCTTTTAATGGCTTATTATAAAGTGTTTCAATAGCTACTACATCGATCATTTGATGAGATGTTTGGTTAAGCCCATTGTAGAAGGTTTGAATCTGCATCTTTGATGGTAAACCATAATGTAGCAAATCTTTAATATCTCTTTGATTCTCTCTCACATATCATATAAAGTCTCTAAATCGTTCAAAGAACAAGGATAAGTAGTGGTATATGGAATTTTTGTTTTTGTTATGGTTTAAGGAAGGTATGTTTTAATTGAAATTATGATTAGTCAAAATTTTCTTATAGATTTAGATTTAAATTTATGTGTAATGTAGTTACAATTATCGAAAGGGAAGTGGAAATTATATGAGTTTTAAGAATTGCATTAGATGGGAAATAGGGGGAAATGATTTAATATCTTATTTAATTGCCAATTAATGATGCATTTTAGATGTGATAAGGTAAATTCATCATATTTTGAATTGATTTTACAAACTACAAAATTGTGAAATGAATTTGATTAATTGACTTAGGTTTTTCAACTGGTTTTATCATAAGTAATTGCTTTTAAGATTAAGGATATTTTGGAAATGTCTTAACAAGAAAATGAATTGCAATACTTTGAATTAGATATGATGCTATATAATGATTAGAAAGGTGTTGACTAGATTTTATTTTCAATTATGTAAGATGAAGTACATGTTTGGGTTTTCAGTGAGGCTAGTTGTTGTATTAACTACTTGTAGTAAACTTTTTATTATTTGATATGATATCCTTAAAAGGAATTTGCAAAGCTTTTCCAAATAAATAATCACTAGAGCTTGTGTGGATATTGACTAGATTAATATGTTTTCCCAATTTATAATGCAACTGTCACGCTAAATCTAAAGAGCTTATTCTAGGTTATTTGATAATTAGATTTAGTCAAAGAGCTTATTTTAATTAGGTACGGCCTAAGAAAAAACTGGAGTTAACAGAGCTTATTTTTAACCTACACCATATATATTCTAAGAAAGGTATGAGAACAACAAGATTATTAAGTATGCTTATTTGTGTGTAGGTCGAGATTGAACCAAGAACCAAATTTTAAACTCCTTCATCAATCTTCTCATTTTTATATTGTTTAACTTGAATAAATTTCATTAGTGTAATTTTAATTCATTTCGTTTATGGAATTCAACCAAACCCACATATCCTAAACACTGATTCTTTCATTGCAAAAGTTACACATACACTTCCTGTGGATACAATCCCCTACTTACCACTACTTAAAATTTAGTGTGTAGATTTAGGTTTTATTTTATGGTATGTTCGACACACATCAGATATATTTATATTTCTTTGAAAATGCATATTTTTAATTAATATTGTTCTTACTATTGAATTTTGGTTATATAAATTTGTGTTTTATCCAAAAATTAAAGGGGAGTTAATTATTATCTCGATAAGGGTTGTTATCTATATGATAAAATTATTACTTTACTTTTTAATTTCATAAATGTTTTGTCATCACTAAAAAGGAGGAGATTATTGAACCAATGAAGGTTCTAATTAAGGTTTTGATTATAACAAAACATAAGTCTTATTAACGAGTTTAATGTTGTTGATAAGAAGGAATATGAAAACAAAATCTTACCGTATCCAAAGTTATGATTAAAAAAAAATGTTTACAATCTTTTATAACAAGATCAAGTTAAGAAGAAAATCAAGGCACATCGAGGTTATTTCATTTATTGCTTATTGTATGCTCATCTTGATTTTCTTTGATAGTCTAAAAGGCTCACTATGCATAAACATTTCATTTCATTTCATAGCTTGAGTCTTTACATTCATTAAGAGGTATTGAAACTTTTGTTTTTAATATAAAAGCCTCTTGATCTTTAAAATAATATCTAGGAAACTTTCTACAATGTCTTTAATCATAATGACATTAATCAAATTAAGTTGAGTATTTGAAGGTGTTAAAATAATATTTTTGGTTGACCTATATCGGTTAGTAGTCGACGAAAATATAGGTTAAAGATAAATTTCAATTATCTAGAGCTTTTTGTAACAATATCGACATATTTTTTAACCAATCTTCCATATTAGTAAATCAGTATCCTTTACTTATCGACCAATGTTCCAATGTTTAGTGAATCTAGACCTTTCATTGCATATTGGTTGATCAGTATATCTAATATATTGACAGTAATGGCTAGTTCCTAGCTCTAATAATTATTTTATGTCTTAAAACATTATAAATAGGTGTTTCCTCATTAGTCATAGCATCAAGAAGCTTTTGAATGTCCTGTATACACATTTCTAGGTATTTTTAAATCATTTGAGCATTCATTGTCTCATTTGGAGTGTGTGGGTTTTTTTTTGTGATTATCAAAGTATCCAAGTGAGAATGTTTGAGTTGTAAGTTGTATTTATGGTGTATGATCATTGTATTGGGTTAATCTAAATGTGGTTTGACGTTCCTATTTACGTTGAAGAAAGATTGAAAAGGAAATTCCTCTTTGTCCAAATAAAATATTGTACAAAAGGTATTTACTTTGAAAGAATAATTATAGTTAAAATCTAAGTCGAGTCTTTGGAGAGGTAAACAATGATTGTTTGTTGAACTACTATAAATAGGTTGCGTCTCTCTTTCCTTTCTCTATGCTTTTTGGTTTTCAAGTATAATTAAATTCATTTACTTTTATTTCATTCTCCCATTAGTGATAATTTATAAACATTATTTTATAAGTTAGTATACTTTAATTAAAATCTTGGACTCACCCAATTCACCCTCCTCTTGAGTGCCATTAGGGAATCACGATATCATTGTTCATCTTTTATAAATTGTGCTTATCAACATAATAAATTAATAAATATTTTGTTTAGAATTTATTGTGCCCCAATTTAGTCCTCTCTCTGGTGCCATCGGGGACTAACAATTATTTTTGTTCTTTATTACTATTTTGATTACTATTAACTAATAACAAATAACAAAACAAATCAATGTTAAAAATTAATAGGACCACCTATATTAAAATTATAAATATAGTCTTAGGAATAATTCAATAATCTAAATGATTGTTTTAATGTATCATAGTAACCTTTGAAAATGAAAGAATAAAATTAATCTTTATAAAAAATTAATCTTTATCAAGGAATAAAATATCTTTCATTTCTCTCTCAAATAATCTCTTTCTTTTGTTTTTCTTAAAGAGTTTTTTTATGTTACCTTTAGTAGTGCACAAATCCTTTGAATTCTACACAATTGATTATCTATAGAATAATGTTGCCTTTCAATCCTTTCAACAATCAATATGATCATGGAGAGTGTATTTTGCTAAAATGTGAGCAATTCAAAGACGCTCTCGTTACTCTTAATAATATGGCTTGGTAAGAAATTGGTTCTTCCAAAGTGTATCTTGTTCATTATGCTTGAAACAAATCAATTTATTCCTTAGGTGAAAAAAATTCAATAGTCCAACTTATTAAACCAATATTTTTAATGTTATTTGACGTACAATAATTTCTACATTTCTATTATAGATAGGTTATACCCTAGATTGATAAACCTTTTGGATTTTATTAACAAGAGATGTGAGTTTGCATTATAGTTAGTTCAACATCAATCATGAACCCTTGATAATTTTGGCTATACACTCATTCCAACTCCCACTCTCTTTACTAAGTTTATTGATATTTAATAAACTAAACACACCTCTAGCACTTGTTCCACTATTGGAAAACTTTGTGTTATGTCACACAATCTTGACTATATATATATATATGTAATTAATGTCTCTTTTGTAAATGATTTCTCTACAATGGATATGATCGATTCTTCTCAGGGTGGCCAAGATCTTATTACCAAAGAATCAACGAAAACAATTATAATCTGACACAATATTAGGTGTGGTATGTTTTTGGTCATAAATAAATTATCCCATGCTATTTATTTTGACTCCTTCTTCATAATAATTATGATAAAGAAAAAATAAAGTCAAATTGAATGAATTTAGAATACCGTGTAATAATTATGATACATAAAATATCGAATAAATTGAAGAATTTAAAGTAGCATATGGATGGAGATTAACAAATTTCTTGTTTTTATCTATTTAAAATATTTAATTACTTGAAAAGAATGCTTTAAATTGTCAAGTATCAAATACTTATCAGTCGATAAATAAGAGTAAGTTACTAAATAGTTGCTCCTAAACAGTCAAATGAAATGCTAATTTAAATTATAGTATCAATTTTAATTAATTTTGATTATATTTTGACATTTTACATTTTGATTAGGTCCGTTTAAAGACAACTAGATGATGAAAAAATTATTAAAGATTGACATTGCATATTTCTATTCAATAATGTACTAATAGTTCTTTTATTTTGTTCAAGTGATTATTTGAATCCTTACTTAAGAAAAATGGATTCACTGATTTATTATCATAGGCCAATTTGAAACTTGATATCATTTTTTTTTATTGATATATGAAATATAGGATTTTATGTAGTAAATTATGAATTATTCTATTTATACTTACATTGACAAAACCTTTTATTTTCTCGGTCCCAAATTAATACTAAGCAAGTATGAATTAATTAAATATTTATATATGAAATTCTCTCAATTGAATGACTTTATCATTGACAAGAATAGATACATTCTTCAATCCATCTTGTAAAAACCGTTGGAAAGCCGAAGATTACGTAATGGCTAAGTCTAAAGCCTTTTTAAGTTGATTTTTATCATTATATTAAAAAAATGGCAAGTGTTAAGAGTGCTTTCGTTTTTCTTCTCAAAAAGCTAATAATCCTTTTCCATTAATTTTCAGTGCTTACGTTATACTCAAAGATTATTTTTTTTAAGTTGCTCGTAAGGTGTTTTTAGGTGGGTTTCAATTAGAGGAAGACACCTTTAAGTCATTTACATTTGGACTAATCCCTATTCAAACCGGGTAAGTCTCTTGTGAGAGGTAAAATTCTGACCTCAAGATTTAAACGGCTACATACATAACGGAGGTTCGAAACTACGATCCCACTTAAGTCAGAAGAGTCTCTTACTAACTCACCTACGTCACAGAATTATAATAAACGATTATTAAACATTAGGGTGATGCTTTTCGAGGCGAAGTTAAAGTAATGTCACATTTCAAGAGTATAAGAATCACTGAGTACCGGAAAAGAATGACAGAGCAAAAAAAAGGAAAATTGGAGCACACTCTCAAAAGGACAATGTTCCACATCGAACGTGAGAATTTGTCTTCAGCCTTTATATAATATTTTTCCTACCCACGCAGGTACACCGGGGGGTGTGGGCGTTCGTGGTGGCACATGCTTTACTAAACCCTAAACCTCTCATTGTTAATGGGATAATTCGGGTGGGGGTCTTTTCCCAAAGTTTCCCTCCAGAGTGGTTCAAACCAAAGAAACAATGGCCCCATTTGTGTGTGCTCTGTCGCCCGTGATGAGAGGCTTGAGGTTTGCTGCCCGCATCGTTCAATGTGTCGCGGTTACTTCTGTCCTCGCCTCTCTACCGCACTCCCAATTTTCTCCTATATCGATGGCTAAAACCCAGATATCCTACTTGCTCGAGTCATTCAAGAACAATAGAAGGAAAAATTCGAAAAAGAATTTTGCAATCAAAGTTAACTCTCACAAGGTCTTTGATTCTATAAGTTGGAACTTAATTATGCACATATTGGAGGCTTTTGGTTTTCTTAAAATGTTTATATCTTGCCGGTTATTTTTTTAGGTCGATAGCATCATTATTATCCTGTCATATTTGTATGTAAGTTTATTGAAAATAGTCTCTCTATTATGTAAAGATAAGGTTGCGTACTATCAGACCCTCCCTCTCCTTGATTTCGTTTTATTGCGGGACTTCGAATTATGATGATGATGATGATGATGATGATGATGATGAAATGGACAGAACAATGCATTATAACAACCTTATAGAATCTATTAGTTAATAGTGAGCCAAGAATAGGGTGAGACAGGGATATCTCCTATCGTCCTGCTTTTTTATTCTTTATATGGAAGCTCTTTGAAGAGTAATGGATCACAACATCAAATTGAACACAAGCTTCAATTTCTATAACAAATGTAAGCAGCTAAAAATCACTAGCCTTTTATTAGCTGATGACTGCTTTTTTCTAGGGAAAATAACAAACAAATTAGCAACCAAATGACCTCACTTCAAATCTTTAAGGAGCTACATAGCCTATTTATCAACAATCATTTTATTGTTTATGCTGGAGCTATACACCTAGCACCTTAGCTCTCTAATATCTTTGATCTCCAACTCAAAGAAGCTCCATTCACCTACCAGGCTTGTGAATTTCTACCAGGAGATTGCATTATAAAGACTACATTCCCCTATTGGACAAGATATAAAAAAGGATCAACAATTGATGCAATGGAGCCATCTTTTGTTACAAGATTGCAACCAATAAACTCAATCATAAAGTCCTTGCATACATATTGGTCCTGACTTATCTTCTTATACAAAATATTGATTAAAGCTATAGAATACATAACTAAAAGTTCCTTATCTGGAGCTTATGAGTATATAGCAGTGAATGGTCAAGTTGGTCTAAAGAGATTTCTTCGACATCTAGTAAGCTTGGAGGACTTCTATTAATGACTGAAAAGTTCATAAACCACACCATTAAGAGCTTTTCAAACCTCAAGGCCAAATACAGAATTAGCATGACAGTATTTGGAATAACGAAATGCTTCATAAGATTTCCTTCCTCGTATGTTTAATAAGACTAACTACTTTGGCTAGACTGAGCTTCCTCAGTATCCTTCAAACTTGTTGTCTTTGCAGAAGTCACCAAGAATCCTCTCTTCATCTCTTCTTTAGCTGGGATTTCTCTACAAAAATTTGTAGAGAAATTCAATCTATATGCAAAGGAATATCTTCAAATTGAACCAAGCAGAAATGCTCAAATGGTTAAGCAAATTAGAGACTTCATCAAAACTGATAAAGCTATTCTCCAAATAGCTCTTGTCTCCACTATGAACACATTATGAAAAGAAAGCAATAGCAAAACTTTCAAAGGTATCGAAAAGACTGAGGAACAAGTCGCAGCTGAACTAGTTACATGTATTAGAAAACAATTGCTCATTATTCAAATCTAAAAAGCATTGTTGCAATCATGACTCAAACATAAGAATCACCAAAAACTTTCTCCAATGGTATATCCAACTCATCCTAAGTCCTCATTACAAACACAATGAGACTATACAGAAGTGCCTTGTTGCTCTTAACAAAAGATGGCGGAGCAAAAATTACAGATGCTTCTGCTTTCTTTCTGGAGAATTTTGTAAACAAAAACTTAATTCAAGCTTGGTAATGACTATGTACTTCTGGTTGCACTACAGAATTGTAAGCTTATAGCTTGTAATTTTCTTCCAATCGACAATTCATTTAATTTCTTTAGAAAAGACATACAAATGTCCACAACTGATTACTGGTGCTTTTTTTTTCCCTGCTTATCATCTGCATTACTTATCGTGGACTTGATGGTAAGCCTTTATAACTTTTTTAGAGGGCTTCTTTAAAACAATTCATTTATCTTCAAAACAAAATGAGGGGCTCTCCTGATTTAAGTGAGATTGAGGGTTCAAATCGTTCTTATGTATGCAGCCGTTTAAAACATGGAACCAGAACTTTGACTCTCGTAATTAGGGACCTACTCGGCTCGAGCAAGAATTAGTTTGAACGTGGATAACTTAAAGGTATCTTCCCATAATTGAGCCCCTCCTAAGATACTTCGCAGGAAAAAAAAACACATCAATCTGTGATAAATATACGAAAGATCAACTAGATCATGAATGAACTGTAATTGGATCATTTAGAAAATCCTATCTTTTCCTTGAGCACTCCAATTCTTGTCTCAATGATTGCATGTACAAAACCAGGGTTTGCATGCCTTTGGCAGCCGAATATTCTTAATTTACTGATCTGCAGCATTAAATGTCTATATAAATAAAAAAATCCAATTGTGGATTAGGTAATCTTCCTATCTGTACATTGCTTAAGATCAATGTTATGAATACCGTACCGGATTCGGTACCGGATTGAGTTCTGGAACGGAACTGTACCGGTACCGGTTAATATCGGGTACCGTTTCGGATAATTTTTTAAATTTATAAAATAGTCCCTACAATTTTTAAAATTTACAAAATACTATATACATTCCATTTTCGAATCCAATTTCAGTTCCAAATTTACAATTCACAAAACTCACCGTATTCAACTTCAACAATTCAATTCCATTCTTAAAATCCAACATTTCCAATTCCAATTCACATCCACGCAAGACGCAGCAACATTCAACAATTCCAAATTTCAAATCCTAAATCCACGCATCCAACATACACAAATACATCATCCAACACAATCAAAAATGCATTTGAAGTAGGAAAAAATCGAAAACAGATAAACAGATAAAAACAATCGGGTCTTCGAGTTGAGGTTCGGGTTGCTAACGGGTTGGTGGGGCGTTTGAGCTGCGACGGACTGTGCGGTGGTGTGGTGCGGTCTGGCTGAGCTGCGACGGCGACGACGTGTTGCTGTGTACCGGGCGGTGGCGTCTTCGGGTGTGGAGGAAGACAAAGACGGTGGCCTCTTCAACCGACACCAAGGGAGGAGCCGAGATCTAAGGAGGATGAGGAAAGGAGGAGACGGGCCAGAGGGCGACGACGAGACGGCGAGACGACGACAACAAGACGGCGAGACGGCGACGGCGACAGTGAGAGGCTGAAGAGACGGCGCCAAAGTCAGTAAGAGACGAGGGAGAGTTGAGTGAGAGAGATAGCAATCGGGTGAGGGGGCTTTAGTTTTTTAGGGTTATTTTTTTTAAAATTGCAATTTAGTCCTTGTAATTTTCGAAACTTACAGTACCGGCCGGTATTTTCCGGTATTATCGATACCGGTCGGTACCGACCGGAAAACACCGGTACCGGCCGGTATTTACGACCGGTACTGAAGCACCCAATTCCGTTCCGTTTTCTGACCGGTACGGTATGTTCCGGCCGGTACCGGCCGGTACGGAACGGAACTCAGTACACTGATTCCAATAGTTTCTTTAAGAATCTCTGTAGTAGAGGGTAATAAAATAAATTCCTTCCAACTAAGAACTGCAGCGGTAACTTTAGTAACTGCATATCCAATAAATACAAACCGTATGTAATGGGAAAAGTGATACAAAACATTAGAAAAACAAATGGAAGTAACGTGATTAAGATTATAACTAATGCTAATCGACCTTTATAATCTCCATGCGAATGCAGGTGAACTGATGCATCGAATACAATCACAAACGTATTTTGAAAGGACAACAAAAAAATTTCCCTATGGAGACATCAAATAGTGTTTACAGAAATCCTTCAACTAACAAACGACATGCAATAATTTATCGCATTTTCCTGAAAAAATACTTCCCTTCTATACGTTACAAGTGATCAGCAGAACTAAACTAGCAGTTACAGGCTTCCACTTTAGTCATCACCAGGCAGAGGCAGTATATTGTCATTTTAATTCATACACACGCTATGTATGGAGTCATGGAACCGATTTGGTACTCACAATGCTGAAAGCTCAACTTCCTGGTTGCAAGGTCGATATGCCACAAAAGTGCCATCATTTGAGAAGGATCCAGGGTTGAAACAGGTAATTCCAGTATACTTGAATGCCTTCTGTTCACTGTTATCAGCCAAAACTATCTGCATATGGATATCAATTAAATGTCAATTTTCTGATTTACGAATGTAACCCATTACTTTCAAAATGTGAAATGAAATCACGGATTAGAACAGAAGTAGTGATCTGAAACAAATGAAATCCCTTCAATTTTAAAAGCCAGGATAGAAATGAATGCTGATTATCCAGAGACTTACCTCACGTGTTTTAGCATTCATTAAGACAACAGAGTAAAACATACTATGTTTACAATCCAACTATTCTACCAATTTCTTTCTGAGTCATGTATACGAGTATATACACGTGTAATTGTTTGGTGTATGCAGATTTCCAGAAGTAAATGACAGAAGTGGTACCACATGTGGAGATGGATAAAGATGAAGACTGTGATCATAGTTCCAGATAATTGGTTGAGAAATAAGAGGCAATGGGCAAAGATGACTTTGATGTGTTATAGTAGCAACAAGCTGCAAAAAAAATTCAAACAATAATGTCACTTTTCAACATCCTCGTGAGATAATTATGTCAACGCTTCTTTTGCATTAGGAAAGACTGCAGAGAGGAAGATATACATGCTCAAAGGGATCCTCAGTCTCTTCTGTAGATGGAGGTACCAAGCATGAACGGCGCATCCTATGGAGTAGATTATGACGGAAAAGTACCATCTCTTGGGAGTAGTACTTGATTCTGTAAGCAAATTTCGTTACATCAAGTCAAAGAATACACTCATAACTTAAGAAATAAAACTGATCTAAAAATAAGCTCCCACGCATCCCTTTGAAGTTGAATAGACTGAAGGAAATTGTCCCGCAAAGAAAATGAAAACAAATGATAAAGACTGATTAACCTGCAAGGGTTGCTGGAAAATATGCTATTTGGTATTTGGTTCTGAAGCCCTTCAGTTAGATACTTCGGTAAAGGGCACCTTGGTAGTACTGTTGAGGGACCTACAACAGTGAAAACACACGCGATCCTCACTCTTTCCAAAAATCTTTAAAGCAATGAGAAAAGCATAACTTTGATCATTTTAGGATACCTGCATCATCTGGACCTGGAATAAAGAGAAACCTGCTATGCTCTTTAAGGCGTGAATGAGCTACAATCATCTGCCCTAACTTGCCAAACTGTGATCTGAAAGTTCAGTTCAGACTTTAATTTGTATTAGGACGTATTAATGGTGAGAATAACCAAAAGGGTTAACACATCCTGTCTGAAATTCTACCTGAGAGCTGAGAAGGAATGATAGGAAAGGTTGCAAGGATGAGAACAAAAATTTCCCATAAAAACAAACAAGGAAGGAACCACCTCCTGATTCTCAAAACCATCAAGAACAGTCTCCAGCTTTCCCATGGCCTTTTCTAAGGATAACAGGCAAGAAGATTTAGTTAAGAAATTTCCCAACTTTCGTCCAAACCCTCAGGCATAAAAAAGAAAATGGGGAGGTGAAATTGGATTACCTCTTCATTGTCTAGCCAAACGTCAGAGAGTATGACAAACATATCATTTACAGCTCTCTTTTCCAGCTCCTCAAGTCTGAGCTATTGAAGTATATAGGAAGATCAATATCAAGTCCATTGAAATTAAAACTTATGCTTGGAAATTCCAGATTGATATATTGTTCACAGTTCTACACTACTGCAGTTTAAATAAGGATACTGTCTCTTCTTTTCTCAGTGCACCACAGCCAAAGAAATCATGTTGTGCAACTATTTTCAGTGACAGGGACCTATCCTCTAATGGAGGAAAGCCACATGTAAATACCTTCAAGAGAGCAAATAACGTAATTAGAATGGTGAAAATTGATGCTTGTTACCAGCAAGCAGACATAACATTTTTAAGGCTGGAAATTTTTTGGATATACTAAGATGACCAGTAATGGAAAGTTCATGCATATTAATAGTCCTTAACACAAAAAATATAATCCATTAGTTTAGGCAATGTAGAACTGCTATAGGATAATGTTAATAATGATTAGTATCACGAATCAATTTAATCTCTGATTGCTTTGAGAATTTAGGGTCTAGCAATAAAACGCAAATATTATTGTTGTCTTTGATAATGTAAACAAGGGAAGAAAAATTTAGAATTACGATAAAACTTAACAACATTTTTGCAGATCCTACAACTCACTTCGAGTGTTAAAATGTAAAAATCATTCCTAAGGTCTATCACTCATAACAAAAAGAGTTCCTCACTCTCACACTTCCACTAGTCAAACTCCTACATCTCAAAATTGATAGTACAAGCACAATATAAAGACTAAACACATTGAAACACAACTAAGACAGTAATTTGAACTATTCAAATAGAAGACGGCTTCCAACGTCTAGAGAATATAAGTAAATGAAATAACCTCAAAAGAAACATAATACATATTGTATTTTCAGATAAAACTCACCTGAAAAATCCCATTCACGAGCATCTCACCTTCAGCAACAACTATTGTATTCTCAGATAAAAATCCAGTAGTTGTCTTGTAATACTTATTAAGGAAATAATGCTGGCACGTGAACATTCTCGGAAAACTAAAAATTGTATTAGTACTATAAGTTTCAGATCATAAAGACCTTTGGAAAGAATTTCTCAACCGTCAAGGGTAAAGAACAAAACATCAAATCAGCTTTTCAGCAGCCGGTAACCTTGCAATATTAAATGGAGGACCAGTTGACGTCTGTTCACTCTTTTTAAAATCTTTCTTGAGCAAGGATGACATGGTCCTAGATGAAGAAGCATTTAGAGATTTTGGCAAGGTAAACTTATACAACAGGGTGCGAAGCTTTGGCAAACCCGTGTTACATCATTCTTTTATAACATCCTTCTACAAATAAAGCACATCTATAAGGAGGTATCTCTAAGGAACAGGCCTTGAACTTCTTTAGAGACCAAACAAAAGGTAATAGGGTATGAGTTGAGTTCACAAATTGAGAGTAGACAAGAGGAAATTGGATAGGTCAGGTACAGGGTAGAAAGGGATAGTTTCAAATTATTAGCACAGAGTCATTCAGGATCAATAAATAATAATAACAATGATAAAAGGAAGCGGCAGATTCATATAAAATCCAGATATGATAAGATAAAATGGAAGGATATTGCTCTCGACAAATCGATTTCAACAGAAGCGGTAAGATCTTCCAAGTAAAAATGGCCATCCTCTAACTGGGATATTAAACCCATGATCCATCTTCGTCCCGCTTGTCCAACCAGAGACTGGATGGGAGCTATCTGTTGCACAGAAGGTGTGGAAATCATGACAACAAAAATCCGGAGCAAATTTCCAACATAAAAATACATCATGTGGTTTTCTTTCTAGGAGGAGAGAGAGAATAAGAGCACCTCGCAAGTTCCATAATGAGACATATCGGTATCAAAAGCAGGCTTAGAAAAATGTTGATCGCGAGAGACTCTTTGTAAAAGTAACAAAAGCCTATCCTTGTAAAGTGCTGCTTTAGCAGAGGGCTGTCCGTGAATGGGTAACGGCCCTGTATGCCTAGTATCACATCATCATCATCGAGACTATTTTATAATAATTTGGTAGCAATAGATTCAAAATAAAAAGTAACATACTGATAAAATTGCTTCTTGATCGGATCGTAGTGAAATTTCGGGACTAAAAAGGCATCAATCACCCGAATACAAGAAGAAGACAATGAATAAGTATCAGAAGGAACTTCATCCGCAGCATCATCAGCTTCCAATAAATTAGTTATAACACGACGCATCGGGTCCCTATCGATTATAGAGGATTTCACCCCCAATTTTTCTGACACACAAATCGAATTGAATCCAATCAACTTTTTCTGATTCTCCGACAACTATTGAACAACCAATACTAATTGTAATATAGGAAGAATAACAAGAAGAAGAAGAAGAAGAAGAAAAAGAAGAGATCGGATTACGAACGAGATTGGAATTGGAAGTGGTCCAGGAGGAGATCGATGGCCTCATCTTCAGCGCCATGAAAGCGGTCGACGAAGGAGAGAATCTCATCGAGAGCATCAAGCTTGAGAGCATAACCTCTGATTTTAAATTTCTTCTGTATCTTCTTCCTCACCCAACTACTACTACTCATTTTTCTTTGCTTTTCTTGTAGTCTTGTGCTTCCTAATCTCTGTAACTATAGGGCTGAGGAAATATATTAGTTTGGGCGGGAAAAATGGCTGCCCAGTGGCGGGAATGCGATAAAATATAAATTACATTGTAATTAATTTTAAATCAGTCACCCTGGTAAGGCTACAGTTCTAGTCACATAATTTATAATATATAGATATCGTTTTAGATACTTCTTCAAAAA
>JANIPM010000002.1:56152145-56163227 GCA_027478405.1 Erythroxylum cassinoides
TTCAATATACATCAAACAACTAATTCCTAACCTCAATTCCATCAAATAACCATTATCCCTAAATTATCAACACCAAATCAAGCAAAAATCATCATCGGAAAACCCTAACATTTCCAATTCCTCAAATATTCAAACCAATCATCAATATAACTCAATAAATCAACAAATCAAACTATCTAAAGCAAGGGGAAGAGAACTTACTTGTTTTCAACTGAAAATCCTTCAAATAACACCTCAATCTCCAACTCACACACCCACGGCAATTACCCAAGAAAACCCAACTATCATTTTCTCCAACTCCAACTAAAGGGGATTGATCAAGGACAAAGGAAGGAGCAATTTGCAAGGAGAAAATGGAACCAAGCAAGCAAGAAGAGGATCACGTGGAGGAAGAAGAAGAAGAGCAAATTTCCTTCTTTCAAAGCCAAAGCATCGTGGAAGCAAATTTTCAAAGGATAAGATTTTTATACTAAAATACTAAGGCTTGTTTGGCAAATTTAATTGCCACAAGACCAGTCCGAACAATCTCAATCCAATTTCTTATTCTAATTTCTCCCGAATTTCAATAGTTCTAAACCCTAATTCATCAAATCAAAATTCAAATCTTTCTGTGCCATTGGATAATCAATTTCGGAACCGGAAATCAAATAAATCAGTCATTAGGTCATTTTTTCGGTCCGGACCTATTACTCCGAAAATTCCAGAAAAATTTCGAAGAGTCACTATCAACTGACAGTCTCTCTAAAACATTTTCAAATTCAACCATCCAAGCTCAATTACCTCCGAATTCACAGAACACATCATAATCGCAATTAAATGCCCGGAATGTCATAAATGCATGTACCTATATGCGCACGTGCCAAATGACTCATTCCTCTAAAATTAGAGGCCAAATGTATGCTCAAATCAAAATATGCAATGCAAATCACTAGCCTGTCCCAATTGACCAATTTACCCTTCTCATCGGGGATGGGATCTTACATATAGTATATATCGATCTTCCTCAAACTTAACCATGTTAAGATTTGTGGTGCTATCACCTATAAACACACTAAAACACCTATTAAAATGTAGTATAAACTACACCTATAAATATTTATCCTGAAGACACTTAAAACACAAAATTCATAAGTCAATGTGTCTTTACAATTTAAATATCCATGTTTGAGGATAAGCCGATTTTGTTCATTTCATGTCATTGACATATTCACACAATGTTAATCTACTAAAAAAATAACACAATGCAAATAGAAAGTCACATAGAATTGATATGCAAGTGAATATACGTCTCCATACTTAAGAAATGTGGAAATTAAAACAACAAAAATTAAGATAAAGGGCAATAAATAACAACATGAGCAAGAATACTTATGGAGACTAGAATGGTGTTGTTGTAGGAGATGGAATGTGGACACCTTGCATAATAAAAAAACTTTAACAATTTCTTTGTTTTATAATGTTGATGACGTTCTACCTCTTTTGGTTGTGCCTCTATAGCCTCCATGGTGTTCATTTTTTCAAGCACTGTCTCCTGACCTTCTTCCTCTTTAGATTCTTCACTGGATGAGACCTGTTGATGTTGTTGTGTAAGTATGGAACTAGAACTTGCCTAGCCCATCCTATATTTAACTTACAATTTAAAACCAATTTCTTAGAGTTCCATACCATGGCACTTCAAGATCTCAACTTGCCTGAAACTTGTGTTATTTAGACACTAAGGAAAACCAAGGGTTAGTCCATCAATATGATCACCATAAAAATGAGCCAAAGCATTTAGAAGAAAACCTATGCCTAGATAGCTGCTCTTTTTAGTAAACGAAATAACTATAGTTTAAAAATTATAGGTGTATGAGCAGACTTGAACCTTATTATCCATACACCAAATTATAAATAAATCTTTCTTTAAGCATTTGTTACTTTGTCTTTTATCAAGTATGACACATGAATTTATGTAATAACAAGCGCTCAGGAGTCCGAATAACATTATTTGAAGCAATGTGCAGATTAAACATATACAAACCAGTTAATTGTTTCTAACATTCTTTTGACATGAAAATTCTCATGTGTGTTAATAGTTTTTTATTTAAAAAACTAAACATTTCTCCCATGATATCATAATCTAAGTTATATAGTTTTCCTTTCAATTGAAACAAAAATAATCAAACTTACCTTATTCATAGTATTAAGTTATGTAGAATTCAAGGGTTAATTCTTCGAACACAAGATGATCACAATGTATAAACTTATTCCAATGAATTATAACGATGAAGGCCTCATTTTTTTTCAAATTTAAATCTGCTAAAATTGAAAAATTAAAATGTCTAGGTGTAATAATTACTCTAGAATGAAGGTACACCATTTTATGAAATTAAATATTTGACATTAAGGAGGAGGTAACATGGTATTATAATAAAAGAATGGTGTATATTTACCAGGCTAAGGTGGAGAAGAATGGAACCAACTATTAGTGCATTTGAGTCTTTTTTAGTAACCAGTAATGAAGAGATTAGAATAAAAAATAGGATTAGAAATAGAAAGTGAGAATCAGAATAATAATGAAAATACTATTATGCTTGTTTGATAGGTATTCACTAAAAATGAGGTTAAACATAGTTAATAATTATGGTAGTATAATATCAAATAATATGAATGATAATGAGAAAACGTTAACTTATATTTAATTATTGTATATTATTTTTGCAAATAATTAGTTAAAATATTTTGTATTTTATAAATAATTATTTTAAATTATTTTAAAGAATTTATAAAATTATTAATTTTAAAAGTATTATGAATAATTTGTTTTTTATCGTAAGAAAACGAATACACATATTATGCTATCAAACGGGGAGAGGAAACCCCTGCTATATCCTCTATTAGGATATTAAAGTAACCCATAGGCGGATATTGATACCAATAGATACCAATATCTAAAGACCTAGTATGGTTCGCTAGCTAATCTGCGGCTTGATTAGCCTCTTGGTATATATTATTAGGATAAAAGTAACAATGACATAAAATAAAATAATTATTAAAAAATTAAATATAAAGATCGTAGTATGTGATTTTGATAAGAATCAATATCCTCACTATATTCTTATAATATTTTGATAATAACTTAAATAATATTATCTCATTTAGTGATTATCTCTTGTTCCTAAGATTTGATTCAAGTTTACGCCTACACCCTCTTAGGAATAAAAGTTTCGGAATGTTTGAAATTGATTTTAATTTTGTTATTTTATATTTTATCCATTCCCATCAACTAAACAAGTATTAAAGAATAAATATTTCATTCTTAGTTGCAAAATATTGAAAGTGTCCCTCATATTAAACAGGTAACAAGAGGAATTAGATTTCTCTGCTTGAATTCATATAATTTCCAAAGCAATATGTATCGGAAATGTGTATGATATAGACCGCAATTAGACATCAAGTTGATTGAGCATACGGCAGGCGTAGCTTTTTGATAGTTAAATACAAACCGGTTTAATTCAGGGTAGTTTCTATTACATCCCTGGCCGGTTCCTTAAAAACCACCCGTTTTCTTTAACAAATGGTCCAAATAATCTTTTTAGCTTGTTAACGGTTGAACATGTGGGACCTAGCATGTAGGTGGGATCCAGAACGTATTTCACCCGACCCGGCTCTTTCTTGTTTTGACTTTTGATGCATTTAAGAAACATGAGATTTAATGGTGAATTTTTAGTCTTTTTTTAAAATTCTAACACATCCTAATTAATAAATTGTATTCTTTAAATTTTAATTTCTTTATTTATCTCCTTATATTTTATTTTAAATAATATTTATTGGTAAATGTTAATCATATAAGCAAAAGGTAATTCTTAATTACTACTATATCAGTAAGAAAATACAAAATTATTGTAATAAAAATAAAAATTAGTTTTTAGTTTTGATGTTATGAATAATCGGTTACGAAAGTATATATTATATTAACAAATTAAGTGGTAATTTTTTAATTTTATTTATTATGCAAATGATTATGAAAATAATTGATCATATTTATATTAAAAATTTTAATTAAAATTTTGTGAATAATAAGTACATAATTTAATAATATTTATTTAATTACAATTTATATTTTTCAAAAGTTATGAAAAAAAGAAATTAAAGATAGGAGTAACGTTTTACTTTCCAAAATAAATCCCTCAACAGAGTAGAAGAAAAACAAATGAGAATAAAATGTCCACTTAAAGAATGAACATATCAATCATTATTTAACTTTTCAAAGTTTGTTGCGTTACAGGCAAATGCATTGTTTTTTTCATAATCAAGCATGCGTCTTGCCTTACAAAGGGGGATGCCTATGCAGCTGACCTTTTATTAAGCACAATCTTAAAGTATAAACTTAACTTCGTCTTTATGATTAAATTAGTAGAGTTTAATTTATCTTGATTTCTCTATTTAAGGATGATTTATCTACATCCTCATCAATCAAGCAAATAGTCCTGCAAGAGCTTACGCATGAAAATGGTGAATACTAGTAGCCCTCGTACGGATTCCTTCGACTACCGAACAGAGCTTCTGTCGCCTCCACCAACGAGAGAGGATGCGCCGGTGACAAGGGTACCTTCATGGCGGCTTGACATGGATACTTTCCAGCTCCCAAAAAGGCCATCTCATTCTCATTTTGGCATTATTCATATTTTCAAGTCGCTCAGTAAGCTGCCACATTATTTACATTAGTGTATATTATATGGGTACAACACAGTATTTGAGTACCGTATTTGCATATTTGGCAGGAAGACAAACGTTAATTGCCAACTATTACAAGAAGCAGGAAAATCTTCTTAAAGAGTTCAACCAGATCGACACGTTTACAGACCTTGGTGTTTTCCGATCTGGGGAATTGACAGAGGTTCCTCTCACTCCCTAGTGCTCTTAGCTTTGCACATCTTGATGTTGGAGCAGTGAGAGTAGAGGATGTGATCGTGTGATGAAAGAGCCAACAAAATTGAAACTCAGTTGGCCGTTTCTAAATGATGGTTATATTTTTACAATCCAAAGCAAAATAAATGGTACTAATATGGCTTTTTTATGGTTAATTGATCATCAGAATGATGTGAGACAAGCAGCGACATCTGAAAGGACGGCAATATATGCATCAAACGTGGCAAACTTGGTGCTTTTCATGGCAAAAGTGTATGCCTCTGTTGAGAGCAGATCAATGGCAGTGATAGCCTCAACCGTAGATTCTCTGTTAGATCTCTTGTCAGGTTTCATTTTGTGGTTCACTGATTATGCCATGAGAAAACCCAACAATTATCGATATCCTATTGGCAAGCAGAGAATGCAGCCTCTAGTAAGCTTTAATTTTCTCGTCCAGTTTACAATTGCTTTCCGATTCTTCAAGAGTTTAGTCTAAATTGATTCTTTGATTCAATGGTCGCGTGCCTTCTTCAGGGAATAGTTGTATTTGCTTCAGTAATGGCTACTGTTGGCTTACAAATATTGTTTGAATCAGGACGCGAGCTTGTTACCAAGGTGAATACAAACAAATCATAGAACATATGTTCCGTTTTAACCTCGGGGACCGAAAATAATGGTCGACATTTTGCAGACTCAGCCAGAAAATGACCCCAACAAAGTGAATTGGATGATCGGCATTATGTCTTCAGTGACAGTAATAAAGTTGCTACTTACGGTCTATTGCAGAAGATTTAAAAATAAAATAGTTATGGCGTATGCCAAAGATCATCTCTTTGATGTTATTACCAACTCGGTTGGTCTTGCAACTGCCGTGTTAGCCATTAAATTCTACTGGTGGCTTGACCCTATTGGGGCAATACTCGTGAGTTTCAATGCAAGTTTTATTCATGTTTTCGGAAGGGAAAACCAAGTATTGTATCTCTCCGTTTCAGCTTTTTAGCTACCATTTCTCCATTTTGGTTTGGATAGATACCAGTCTGCTTTATATTTCTTCACGTTGCTGCCATAAACATACATAAGCTTTACTTGTATCACTTTCAATGTTGGCAGATAGCTTTATACACTATAATCAACTGGGCGAATACGGTGATGGAGAATGTTTGGTCGTTGATTGGCAGAACAGCACCACCTGAGTATTTAGCGAAGCTTACGTATTTGATATGGAACCATCATCAAGAGATTAAGCACATTGACACCGTTAGAGCATACACATTTGGTTATCACTACTTTGTAGAAGCTGACATAGTGTTGCCAGAGCAGATGTCACTTTCCCAAGCACATAACATAGGGGAAGCACTTCAAGAGAAGCTTGAACAACTTCCTGAAGTTGAGAGAGCTTTTGTTCACGTAGATTTTGAGTTCACACATCAACCAGAACATGGGCCTAAAAGAACATGATCGGTACACTCTTTGTTGGCGACTATTGAATTGAACGTCTTCAGATTGAGGTCCAAGGCTTTGGGAGTCCGTGTCACTCTAAGGATACTTTTTCTCTGCAGTCTTCTTTTCACCCCAAAAGGAAGTTGAATGAAATGAATTACCTACTATTTGCGTCCAGTTGCAATAATTCGGCTTTTGAATTAACATTATGGAAGGAAAACAAAGAAAAGCCTACTCTCTTCGAAACTTAACTATGACTTATATACAAGTCAACTCAGTACAACGGTTCAGAAGCTCTCTTTTTAATTAACCGAGTCGAATAGTTAAGAATTATATTTGCTTTATTATTTTAAATATGAATGTAATCTAAAAACCTATACATTGTGGCATTTGGTGATTTGTCTGTGCTGCTAAGATTTGCTTCCGTTTTAATTTGTCACTGCCTTACTAAAAATGTTCACTACAAAAAATGTTCAAACTTTTAACTTTTTTTAATTATAGTTTGATATTAGTTTCTCAGGTACCTTTACTTAAATAACTTGCTACGGATCTCAAAAATCCTAATTGTTGATACACGTCAACCAAAATTAACACAAATAATGAAGATTAATGAAACAACATTGTTTAATTATATAACTAAAACAACGTCATTTCAAAAAATGAAATTTCTAAATTAGTTTAATCCCTCCTCGACGCCCTCATCCTTCATTTTGTTCCTTTCGTTTTCCTTGACATTTTCAGTTTGTTCTTTCGATGTCCCAAGCCACTCTCTATCGCCAAGCATTAGTAAGGTCTATGTTTTCAGTCCATGAGCTGTGGTTGAGGGAGAAAATTACCAATCGTGGCCGTGATGAATTACTAATTGAAGTGTACGGAGAACAAACTGAAAATGAATGATTGAGATCATTAAGAGAATGAACTGAAAGTGTAGACCTTGCTGATGTTCTGCAATGTGAAAGTGGTTTGGGGCGTTGGGAGAACAAACTGAAAATGATGGGCTGAAGGCATCGGAAGAATGAACTAAAAATACACATCTTGCTGGTACTCTACGATGCGAGAGTGACTTGTGGTGTCGGGAGAACAAACTGGAAACGAACGGTTGAGGGATTAAACGAAGGGAACAAACTAAAATCCAAGAGTGAAGGCATCGGGGAGGGATTAAACTAATTTAGGGATTTTATTTTTTTTAAATGACGTTGATTTCGTTATATGATTAAACGATGTCGTTTTATTCATCTTCATTTTTTTGTGCTAATTTTAGATAACGTGTATTAACAATTAAGGTTTCTAGAACAATTTGTAAGTCAAGTCAGCAAACGTAACGGAGAAACTAACATCAGGATACAATTGAAAATAATTGAAAATTTGAGCTTGTAATTGCTATTTTTTAAAGTTCTAACTATAGTTACAAAATTGAGTAAAGTTTGAGATTCTTTTTTATAATTAACCTATTAAAAAAGTATTTAATCAAGGATTTTTTAACTAATTTTATTTATTTGAAGTTTCTTTTAGTTAGAAACTTTAAGCATGTCTCAAGTACATTAAAATCATCGGAACAATTGTTAATTAGAATAGAAAACACTTTGTGACCAATTAATGCTAGCTGTATATAGCCCATAAATGCCACGTAAGACAAAATAATATAAAACATTGTATAATTGATATTTATGAGTCAAAGAGTAATTTAAGAATTTTATTATAAAGACTAAATACTTAAAATAAGGAGAGGGGTGTTCGGAAGTTAGCGATAAAAATTAAAAAAAGAAAGGACTGAATAGTCAAAACAGTGGAAGAGTCTCATGGAGAAAAAATATTGCAAGAAACTAACAAAATAAAGAGAAAGTAGTAAAATAGATTAAAAAAAATAAAAGGAGAAAGGATAGACAAAGTAAAAGAAAAAAGAAAGGATAGACAAAATAAAAGAAAAAAGAGGTTAATGTATAATTAATAATATTTTAGTTTGATATATAATATCCATTTAAAAATTAACCAATTTAAATTAAAATACGTTTATTTGTTAAATCAAATTAAAATATTATTAATTATATAAATTGAATTACGACTAACTAATTCAGTATCTTATTTAGGTATTGCTACAAATTATTTATCTTTTGAAATTTTTGAGAAAGAGTGAAAAATACAGATTGAGACATAATTGTGTCTCAGGACAATTCTTTCAATAAGAAGCTCTATCAAAGGCATGCCATGAGACATGATTGTGTTATTTATTTTTTAAAAAATCAAAATGAAAGAAAATTATATCACTTTTTAAGTTTCTAGTAGCGTCATAATATCCGAATTGTTGCTTAGATGATAAGATATGCCTAATTTAAGAAGTATTGTCTAAATTAGATTTTTGATAAGTTAGTCTTAATTAATTTTTGTATAATTAATAAAATTTTAGGTTGACCTAAAATATTGATTTTAAAATTAACTAATTTAAATCGCTAATTTGTCAAGTTAAACTAAAATATTATTAATTATATAAAAATTAAATTAAATCTACCTAATCTAATATCCAATTTAGACAGTACTTCATAAACTAAGTATAACTTTCATATCTAAAATCCAATTGAGTTGATTCAGGATGCCACATAGAGTTTAGGAAATGTTCTAAAACTTTTAGTTTTTAATATTTTTAAAAAATGAATAATATAACTAAGGGACGAATGTTTGGCCTTGATAGAGTTATTTGTTTAAAAAACAGCCCCATGACATAGTTGTGTTCATCTTCACTTTTTATCAATAAGACCAAAAGAAAAAGTTTTGAAACTCTTTCTATGTTTTTCATGAAATCTTGAATCATCTTAGTTTAAAGTTGGATGAAAAAGTTATGTTCAATTTTAAAAGTTTTGTCTAAATTGGATATTGGGTTAGTTGTACTTAATTTAATTTATATTTAGCTAATATTTTGGTTTGATGTAAAAATATCCATTTAGAAGTTAACTTATTTCAATCAAGATTAATTGGTTTGTTAAATTATGCATATAAATCATGTAGATGCAAGGAAAAAAGGCTGCTCAAGATGAATCAGATGCATTCCCAAGTTTGATCACTTTTCTACTTATCGTTGAATATTAAATATGTTTAATACATGAAGAAAAAGGCTTGGAGAACAGCTAAGAACTTAGTTTGTGTGTTTTGAGTTAAATCAATCCCAATTCACATAATTAAGATCTATTTATGGGCTTTGTTCTATTTTGTCATCTTGTTTTACCGTAACTAGGCTACACCTTAATTATAAAGCCCAAAGTGTTTTGATATTATTTTGCAATTATTTTTCTAGTTTCCTATTTAGGTTAGGACTTATTGTAGGGCTAAATTCTAATCTAATTTGAATTCCTTAAGTCATTAGGGATTTAAACTGAAATAAGATATCAAGAGTTCTAATTGAAGTAGTATTAGTGGTTAGCTTTAATCCTTATTACGATTTGATAAGGAACGTTCTTTTTCCTTTTAGGACTTTAGTCCTCTTTTACTTTTAGGATTTTAATTTTTAGGGAGTTAATACCTATAAAAGACTCTCTTGTTGATGTAATTTATGCATTATTAATATAAACATCAATTTAAGATTCTTCTTCACTTTTATGAGAATTTTTCTCTTAGTTCTTTGTTAATAACTTAATATGATCTTATCAAGGCAACTCATGTCAATAAAAATCCTTATAGGTTTGGCTTTAATTAGCGGGTTTAGTTAGGTTTGAGTTTTCTTCCTTGATTTAAAGATGATCATATGGTGTTAAAAATCCTAAAACTTTAAAAGATGTGAATGAGGCAAAAATCCAAATCCTTTATTTATAGAAAAGTAGTAGGAAGGTAACTATATGAGAGAAAAATTTAACCTCAATAAAAGTCAAAAGAAAAGTAAGAGGAATATAACTATATAAGTAAACAATTTGGCCTTAATAATAAAAATTCTAAAGGCATAGACTTTTGGGATTAAATTTGTTAAATTGCATTTTGGAATCCTTATCCTAAATGTCTTTTACTATTAAGGAACGCCAAAGGTGTGAATTATAGCTCAACATTCCTAAAAGGATTTAATTCAATCCAAACTATTACCTCTACTATAATTTTAACGTAACTTTATTAAAATAGTATTCAATGCTCTTTGAACAGAGCGTAAAAGTTGTAAAAGAGATAACAGTAGGGGCTTTTAGACCTTTTATGAAACATTAAGTGAAAATTACATCTTTGGCCAATGTTTGAAGAAAAAAATTTTAAGATCACATTAGACTTTGATGGGTTCAAATTGCCTAGTGATATAGTGTAGCATCCCACTCCCACAGGAGCCGAACCCGATATCATGGGCGATACCCGAGTCCGCGCCACACGAAAATGGTATGCTACAGTACTCAATACAGTTCAAAGCTCAGTAAGCTATTTTTTAAAGTTTCTGAAATCATCACAAGCGCAGAAATCAATAAACAATTGGGTTCACTATAGTTCAAAATCATTTCCAGTCATAAAAAGGCCCACAACAATATTGAACACTTTCCGGAATCATATTACAAATACGGCTTTAGAAGTACTAAATTGCGAAAATACAAATGTATACAAAGACAGAATAACTCTAATGCAGACGCGAACTGATCCCGACCTCTATCTCCAACTGGCATGCAGTAAGCATACTCCCGTTTGTCTAACGGGGTACTCTTCAATTCCTGAAAAATAGTTGCAATGTTGGGTGAATTTGCGAACTCAGCGAGAAACCATCATCGATGGTCCACCCAACTCATGCATATACAAACA
>JANIPM010000002.1:56179408-56189853 GCA_027478405.1 Erythroxylum cassinoides
GGCTTTGCAGGTGAAGGATTCAATCAAGTGGGAGCAAGCCATGGATGATGAGATATGGTCACTTGAGAAGAATGATATTTGGGAGTTAACTAAGTTGCCTGCAGGGAAGAAAGCTCTATTAAACAAATGGGCTTATAGGATCAAGAATGAAACTGATGGTACAGTTAGATTCAAGGCTCAATTGGTGGTTAAGGGATAGTCACAAAGGAAAGGCATTGATTACACTGAAATATTATCTCCTGTTGTAAAGCTAACTACAATCAGAATTTTGCTGAGTATTGTTGCAGTAGAAGACTTGCACCTTGAACAGATGGATGTAAAAACAATATTTTTACATGGAGATCTGGAGGAAGAAATCTACATGTAGCAACCTGAGGGATATGAGGTTTCTGGTAATGAACACATAGTGTGTAAGCTCAAAAGGAGTTTGTATGGATTAAAGCAAGCCCCAAGATAGTGGTATAAGAAGTATGACTCCTTCATGTTCAAAAATGGTTATCACAGGAGTGAAAAGGATCAATATTGTTACATCAAGAAGTTTACTGACTCCTTTGTTATTTCACTTTTGTATGTGGATGATATGTTAATTGCAGGTTCGAGTATGGAAGAGACAAATATCTTAAAGGGAGACTGTCATTAGAGTTTGAGATGAAAGATTTGGGTGCAGCAAAGCAGATTTTAGGGATGAGGATTTCCTGAGACCAGTCTGCTGGAATTCTAAATTTGTCCCAGGAGCAATACATTGAGAAAGTGTTGTCCAGGTTCAAAGTTCATGATGTTAAGCCCAGGAGCATGCCTTTAGCTAACCATCCCAAATTGTCAAAGGAGCAATCACCCAAGACAGTTGAGGAACGTGAGCATATGGCAAAAGTGCCTTACGCTTCTGCAGTTGAGAGTTCGATGTATGCTATGGTCTGCATTAGGCCTGATATAACACATGCAGTGGGAGCTGTGAGCAAATACATGTCAGATCTAGGGAAAGAACATTGGGAAGCTGTGAAGTGGCTTCTGAGATACTTGAAAGGAACAGTTAGCACCTCACTCGTTATAGGAATGGCAAGGTAGTGCTGGAGCGTTTTGTTGATGCTAATCTTAGTGGAGATGTGGATTTAAGCAAGAGTACATCTGGGTATGTCTACACTATAGATGGGACATCAATGAGTTGGATGTCTAAACTTCAAAAGTGTGTCTCTATGTCATCTACAGAGGCTGAATATGTTGCAATAGCTTAAGCTAGTAAGGAGATGATATGGTTGACTGATTACTTGGAAGAGTTAGGCAAGAAGCAGCATGATAAGGTTCTCTTCACTGATAGTTAGAGTGCCATACAGCTGGTGAAGAATCCAGTGTATCATTTTAGAACTAAGCACATCCAGAGCAGGTACCACTTCACTCGCAGTTTGGTGGAAGAAGGTGAGATGTGTTTGAAGAAGATTGATGGTATTAAGAATCTAGCAGACATGTTGACTAAAGGTGTGAATGTTGGAAAACTGGGGCTGTGCAAAGCCTCAATTGGTCTTCTACCATAGCGTGGGAGATGTTGCAGCTAAGTGAGTTTGTTGGGTACATTGGGATGGAGAATGAAGATGGTTGGGTTGACTGGGTCAGTGTCCAAGTGAGAGAATTGTTGAGATATGGAGCCTGATAAAATATTTTGGACTTTTCACCAAGCCCAAGTTCACGTAGTGTATCGTGTTGTTGAAAATATTCACAGTGAAAAATAAAACCCTAGCCGCTGTGAACGTAGCCAAACATTTTGGTGAACCATATAAATCTATGTATTCGTTTATTTTCCGCAATGTTCTTTCATTATTGTGATTAATCGTCCATAACAACATAGCAAGAGCATCAAGCCCTATTAAAACAATTTTTAGATCTTACAAAGAAGTATGGGATCATGCTTCAACCCACAAAAGCCAAATTGGATCAATTTATATAGAATTTCTAAGAATGAGGTTTTATGATGGTTTATACCAGCTCAACCCATATATAGTTGGTGAAATATTGAACTTCCCAAACACAAGCATTACTTTTAAGTAGATTCAATAATTTTTAGGAATTGTCAATTATATCAGTGAATTCATCCCTTAATTGTTAGAATATGTCACCAACTATCAAAGCTACTAATGAAGCATTTTCCACCATGGGGCCCTGATAAGACAAAAGTAGTAAAGCAATTAACGAATATCAGTTAGCATCCACCTCCATTAAAGATTCTTGATAACGAAAAATGGATTTTACATATTGATGCTAGTGAAGATTTCTAGGGAGCAATATTATTAGAGGAAATAGAAGGAAAGAAGTTTTACACCTCAGACCTGATCTCTTTACAATAGGAATAGATAATGTATCCTTCCTAAAAATAGTGGATCTAAATAAAAAACTTCTCCAGAGAGTCAATCGCTTTGCTAGAAAGATTAGCTCTCCTGCTATAAATTCACAGTCAAACACATCAAAGGCTATCAGAACATCTTAGTTGATTTTCTCTCTCAACCTTAAAAGTATATCAGCCTTATCACTCCTTCTAGAACAATTCTTCTCATCCTTGTTGACGTACCTAGCACTGCTAAGGCAAAGAAGTTCTTTCTTCCCATTAGAAAAACACCTCATACCATTGATGAAATAGCTTTTCTCACCCTCCTAAGCCTCTTGTATTACCCCCACCTCTTTCTTAACTAATTAGGATTACGTTGTTGCCCATTTTTGTTTAACATTCAGACACCATATCTTACTATGTTTTCCATTATTGGCTCACTCTTGGATAATGCAATGTGGTACTTATGGGAACTCTCTTCCCTATATGCATGTGTTATCTATCTTCTTATAGATGTATCAACATTTATATGATAGAGAAGAAAACGAAGGTTCTCTCTTATGGACTTGCCTTGAGTGGTACCAACCATTGATGAGATGGAGGACTCAACGCTCACAAATAATTAAGGATCTCAAGTTATAAGAGACTCCATTAAAGAAACAAACCACTCAATGCTTTTTTATCCTTCACTGACCTTATAGCACGTCAAAATATGGATCCATCTACTCTAAAAATCAATCATAATTGTAGCATGCCTCTATTCAATGGCCATGATAAAAGGAAAATGTTCTAAAGGCCTTGGGCACTTTCTTAAGGACTTAAATAATTTTCTAAATATACACCAATAGTTGTATTTACATCTATTAAACTTGACTGGAGAATTCATTCTTGGATAACCTCAAATGCAAACTTTGACATTCCAGATAGCCTTATAAACTTGGACCTAGGTATAGTTAGACCATCTTATACCCAAATCTCCTGGGCTTTTAGGATGCGTAAAACATAGACTATGATATTCCCATTATTGATGAATAGGAGCTCGATAAATTTATTTAAAAATTAAATACAGAAGAAGTGAGCTCAATAAAGACAAAGAAAAATCAGTGACATTAGTGAGAGCATGAGTGAAGGAGCTTCCCTTTCAAATTTGCAGTCTTGACAATAACCTATTTGATGAGGATGATGACTAAGATTCCTCTCGTTATTATTGTGGGTCTATTCATTTAAAATTAATTTTCTTTATATTTAGTTATCTTCTACAATGACTTTGTTCTTATTCATTTATTATGTCAAGTGACATCGTTTTTATCCATTAAGTGTACGATATGTTGATGTTCTTATCTATTTAGGGTATAGTGTGACCTTGTTCTTATCCAGAGATGTTTGGCTTTTATAATCACTTTTGCTTAGATATAGGAATGTCAATTTTGGCCCGATCTGACTAAATTTGACCTAGTCGACGTGCCAAAATTGTTTGCCAGAGTCATGACCTGATTGAAATGTCAAAAACGAATTCATTTTTAAAAAGCGACGTCATTTTTAAAATTTTTTTAAAAATATAAAGTTGGGTCAGGGCCGCCAATTAGCCTGTTGTTGGACTGGCCAGCCTGTTGTCGAGTCGGGCCACAGGTCAGTCAACTCCGACCCGTCGGGCCACTCAATTCTTAATCCGGCCCATTAACATCCCTATTTATATAAGCAATGGATCTCTCTCATTATATCCAAATTTTCATTAAAGATTTATTATATTAAAGAAACATTTCTATTTAATAAAAATTGTGTGTTTCACGCTGTATCCTCTTTTGTGTGTTCCACGTTGTATCCAAGCAAATATCTTTTCAGTTGCTTCCAGTCTTCAGAGGATTTTTTGGTTAAGTTTGCTTGGTCAAATCTTGTTGTGTGAACCTTTACTTAAACCATTCGTTTCACGATACCATTCATTTCACGACAACACAGTTGCTTTCTATTTTAAGGATACGCCGTTGTCTTACATAAATTTTACAAAAATAAGAAGAAAAAAAAGATACACTGAAGAGAATCTGAAGTTGATGAAACGGCAATACAAGGTCTAGCGGAAAGAAAGCTGCAACAAGATTTGGATCCTTTTTCATGTAAGATGTTTTTTTTTTAATTAGAGGAAACACCGTAGACGGACCAAACGGGCACACTTCTTTGAGAGTTCAACTGGCGTACCACCTCACAAGCGGGCCAAGCGGGCTCACCTCATTATTGAGGGATCAACTAGTTCTTCATTTACAGGTAAAATCTCGGTTACCTTAGACTCTTACAAAGAACTAGCATAGAATCAAACTTGAGACCTAACCAAAGTCAAGCCTGCTCTCAACCATTGAGCCACACCCCTTGAGCGCTTTTCATGGAAGATTATTACTGCTAAGCACAGGCGTTGACTCTCTACCTCAAACCTTTAGTTTTAAAGAAACACGTATTTTTAGATAAGCATCTAAGAAACCAATGGATATTTTCTAAGAAACAACCGACAACCCCATTTATCTCTCCGTCCTTTCATTTCGTAAAACATAATTTCTCCTACTCAATTAACCAAATGCTACAACTCTTCTTCGCGGTGGCGTTCTCGGCGGTGCCGTTGACTCTCTACGTACCGCCCATTAGATCTCTAAACTTGTTTCTGGACGCAATACAAAACTTCCTGCACCACACCGCCCTCTACGCTCTCAGAGCATATCCTCGCTTTCACTTTGCACTCTCTCGAATTCTCTCCAATCTCAATCGTCGCTCCACCAGGTAGACCGCCGCTGGCGCTTCCATCGACATGTATGTATCTATCAACTGCGGTTCTTTCAATTTGACGAGTAAAAGCAATTGTGGGTTGGTTGTGTTTAATATCCAAAGCATTGTTCAAAGCCGTTGTTCTGACAAAGTCGATGGATTCTTTCATTAGATGGTTTATGAATCAATCAGTCGTACAATCAACTTCCAGTTGTTGTGAATTTGGCCATGTTTAGGAACAGTACTTAATGATCAATTACCAATACTTGTTCTGAAAGCCCACTTTATTGCTCGGATTAATGGATTGGATAGTCTTGACAATTTCTTTTCAACAAACTCCTCATTCTTCCCTGCGTTTTTGACCAGTAGGTGTGTATGCACAACTTGACATCTAAATATCTAATCTGTTTGTTCGATGCTGACGGCGTGGGATTTAATTTGTTTTTCTTTTTTCTTTTATAATTATAAATTATATATTCTCGATCATCAACCCAATTAAAATTGGGTCAAATTGAGCTAAATTTAACATTTTTAATTTCTAGTCAACATCACATTTATTTAAATCTTATTTATTGTTGCTTTCCCAACAATAACGAAGTTTGGTGTGTTTTCTATAGTTTTTTTTACTATTAAATATTATTTACAATTTAAGATAATTGCACCTATTATTTGATAATATATTATAATGAGTAAAGTGTCGATCATTAAAAAAAGCACTTTGAAATTAGTGAAATTTCCAACTACTACCTAAATAAATAGAGTGATGATGGATTAAAAAAAATCCTGGAAATAAATAAAAGCACTTTGAAATTAGTGAAATTTCCAACTACTACCTAAATAAATAGAGTGATGATGGATTAAAAAAAAACCAAATCCTAGAAATAAATAAAAGCACTTAATCAAGAGATGAAAGGAAATATTTAATAAGAATTTTGATAAAAGTCCTCCAAGTATTTGTTAGACTATTTTATATCCCATGTGACTTTTGAGTCTTATGAAAAGTATCTAAAATAATGATTACTGGGTATTACAGAATGGATATCAAATGGGTTAAAGACCCTTTCCTTTTCTCTTTCAAAACTGAAACATCAAGTTAATTGATGAATCAACATGATAGTTGGTGATTGAGTATATAAGTTCTAGAAACAAAAAAACTTATTAATGTAATCTCAATTATTCTGAACTATTGAAGAACCACATTAAAGAAAGGAAGTAGAAAGGGAATAAGTCAACATCTTACAAAACAATACAATCATGGATACAGATACGCAAAAATCATTCAATCCATAAATGTTTTACAATTGGTATTAGAGACATGGATGTTGCCTTATTGTTTTCTGCCCTAAACCATGGTTGTTTGTTGTATTTGTGATGATAATGTTGTATCTCGTAAATTGCTTGCTTTATTTCGATGATGATATGTAATGTGTATGGGTTAGAGTAAGTGAAATACACAGTAGAGAGAATCCCAAATTACACAACCGAAAGGTAAGGCTATGGATAGTTTTTGGTTGGGAATAGAACCAAAACAACCATTTGATTTTGGTCTCGATGATTTTGGCCTGAAATATTTAAGTTTTCTATTTCAAGGCCTGTAAAAGACATGTTTATGTTATGGGTTAGAGTGAGAATAAGACACGGTAGAGAGAGAATTGACAATAATAAGGAAATAAAAAAACCCAGACATCGATCCTCTATATCTTACTCTCATGTTGGCAAGAGATGCTTAGGGTAAGAAACAAATGGTATTCAGTATTATAAAAAAAAAAAAGGAAAAACGAAATCAGTGTTGAGGAAGATAGCATCCTTGCGTCATATGCCCAATGAGCAGGCGTTGACGCATGAAATGTCTTCCTCCTTCAGCTAATTAATTCTTTTGGCTCTGCCAATTAATGCCATTGGTTAATTAATTAATATTTGTGTTTCTTTGGCCTTTTGGGCCTTTAGTTGACTACATTGGGTTATTAAATGATTGTAGGCCTAATTTTATGAATTTTTTAATTCAAGTTATATTATGAAATTTTGAATATTAAAAAATTAAATTATGAACTTTGACCTTATATAAAACCAGTTTTTGTGATGGGTCATAATTGATCTTATTTATATGCATAAACGTTGCGTATATATTTGTTATGCATAATATAATTTTGAAAATTAGTTTCATATTATATGTTTTATTCGGTACTTTGAATATTTTATATTATGCAATGTTTGGAATTAAATTTTTCTAGTATATGTTGAATGTAATACATGACAATATGGACATTTAGAATAGTTTGTTAGTCATCAAAGTGACCAAACTAATTAAATTAAATTTTGTCGTGTATGATAATTGTCCAATTAAATATTTATTGCATAGAAAGCTTGTTAGTCACCAAAGTGACCTAGTTTGAAAAATATTAATCATTTAATTGTGATTTGTTTCAATTGTTTAATATGATATGATGCTAAAATGACATATAGGTTGAACTGAACAATTGAGATTATTAATTATAACGCTAGAAGGTCACCTAAAGGTGGACCATTGCTTATAATTAATGACATTAAAGGAACTTTATCAACATATTTAGTTAATATGATTGTATATTCAAAGATAGCATGCATATTGACTATAATACACTTGATTGTCCATTATAGTATTATATATGAATCATTATAGGTTACTTCTATGAATTTAAATTTCACCCAAAGGAGAATTTAAATGCATAATCAAAGTTTATCAGTTATTTTGAATCCATTTAGGTTTACTCAAAGCATTAATGCGTGGACTATATGTTGTATGTGCAGCATCTATTAGTTTATTCGCCTTAGGCAATGACTTGATTAAGTTCAATGATCTGAACTATAGGGATTGGTCCGAACAAATCCAATTCCAACTGGATGTAATGGATTTGGACTTGGCTATAGTTTCAAACGTAAGGCCTGCAGCCATAATTGAGACTAGTTCTGAAGCTGATAAGTCTTATTATGAGGCTTGAGAACGGTCTAATATGCTAAGCTTGAATTTAATGCGAATGTCGATCGCAGAAAATGTCAAGCCATCAATACGTAAAACGGAAAATGCAAAGGAATTCATGTTGAAGCTTAAAGAATACTCCCAATTTGATATAAATGACAAGTCCATAGTAGAGACTTTAATGAGTGAGGTAGAGACTTTAATGAGTGAGCTGACGACCAAAAAGTTTAATTGGTCACAGCCTATTCATGATCAAGTAACTTATATGTCAAACCTAACTACAAAGCTGAAATCTATGGGTATGGATGTGAGTGAGTCCTTTTTAATACAGTTTATTATCAACTCCCTTCTTCTAGAGTTTGGCCAATTCCAGGTGAATTATAATACCATTAAGGAAAAATGAAACCTTCAAGAAATAAAGGTCATGTTGGTTCAGGAGAAAGGGAGATTGAAGAAAATAAAGGAACACTCCGTTCATCTCACATTTCTTCAAGGTGCTCGCAACAGCAAGAATAAACTACAACAGAAAGGCAAAGATAAGGACAAAGCTCTCAACAAAGTTAATGAGGGTCAAATCAAGAAAGATAAGAGATGTTACTTCTGTAAGAAGCCTAGTCACTTTCAAAAAGATTGTCCTAAAAGAAAGACTTAGTTCAAAAAGAAAAGTACATACTATGTCTTAGAATGTTTTGAATCAAATCTTATTGACGTTCATAAAAATACCTGGTGGTTAGATTCTGGTGCAACTACTCATGTGTCACATTTTAAACAGTGATTCCTTTCAATCCAGACCATAAATGAAACTGAAAAGTTCTTGTATATGGGGAACAAAATGAAGGCACGGATAGAAGGCATTGGGACGTAAAGATTGATCTTGGACACTGGGTGTTAACTAGATCTAGAAAAGTGTCTCTATATTCCTGAATATGCTAGGAATTTAGTTTCTATTGCAAAATTGGATGATGTAGGATTTCAATTTAAGATTGGAAACGGTGATTTTTCATTGTATAAACATAAGTACTATTATGGTTCTGGTACATTAATTAGTTGTTTATATCGTTTCAATCTTGATGTTGATTTGTTGAATCTCTGTTTCATGTTGACCATATTATAGGAAATAAACGTAGTGCACATAATGAATGTTCTGCTTTTTTGTGGCATAAAAGATTAGGTCATATATCCAAAGAAAGGGTATAGAGGTTAGTGAAAAATGAATTCTTACCTCCATTGGATTTTGTTGACTGGAATATATGTGTGGATTGCATTAAAGGCAAGCAAACCAAACATATATTAAAGCATCCAACCACAAGAAGTAACACATTACTTGAATTAATATACACTGACATCTGTGGTCCTTTCAACTTTCCTTCTTGAGGCGGTGAAAAATAGTTCATTACCTTTATTGATGACTTCTTACGATATGGATATATTTATCTGTTACATAAGAAGTCTCAGTCTGTGGACATCCTAGAGGTATTTATTAATGAGATAGAAAGGTAATTAGATAGAAAAGTAAAGATAGTGAGGTTTGATAGAAGTGGTGAATATTACGAAAAATTTGATGAAAGTGGATAATGTCCAGGTCCATTTGCAAAGTTTCTTACCAGTCGAGGCATATGTGCGCAATACACAATGCCTGGTACACCACAACAAAATGGTATAGCTAAAAGACGGAATCGTACTCTTATAAAAATGGTTAGGAGCATGTTAAGTAATTATACTATACCTTTATCATTATGGATGCATACATTAAAGACCGTTGTGTATCTTCTAAATAGGATTCCTAGTAAGGTAGTTCCTAAGACATCTTATAAACTGTGGACAAGAAGGAAACCTAGTTTACGATGCCTTCACATTTAGGGTTGTCCCGCAGAAGTAAGATTGTATAATCCACATGAAAAGAAGCTTGATGCGAGAACCGTTAGTGGTTATTTCATCAGCTATCCCAAAAAGTCAAAGGGGTATAGATTTTATTGTCTTAACCATAGTACGAGAATAGTTGAGTCTGGTAATATTATGGTCAATTTATTGTCTTAACCATAGTACGAGAATAGTCAAAGGGGTATAGATTTAATGATATCATTATGTCTTATGGTTTTGTAGAAAGCACCGTTGATCAGTATATCTATATGAAGGTTAGTGAGAGCAAGTTCATTATATTAGTTCTATATGTTGATGATATCCTTCTTGCTACGAATAATATTGTTTTACATGATGTAAAGAACTTTCTTTATAATAATTTCGAAATGAAATATATGGGTGAGGCATTCTATGTGATAGGAATAGAAATATTCTGAGATAGATCACAAAGATTGTTAGGATTGTCTCAAAAATGTTATATCAAGAAAGTATTAGAAAGATTTCAAATGGAAAACTGCTCCGCAGGAATAGTTTCAATTCTAAAAGGGGACAAATTTAGTCTAATGC
>JANIPM010000002.1:56189953-56209716 GCA_027478405.1 Erythroxylum cassinoides
CTCCGCAGGAATAGTTCCAATTCAGAAAGGGGACAAATTTAGTCTAATGCAATGTCCTCGAAACGATTTAGAATGTAAGGGCATGGAGTCTATTCCTTATACGTCAGTAGTTAGGAGCTTAATGTATACTCAAACATGCACTAGGCCAAATATCAGTTTTGCTGTTGGAATGTTAGGATGATATCAAAGCAATCCTAGAATGAACCATTGGAAAGCTGCAAAGAAAGTCCTTAGATACTTACAAGGCATCAAGGACTATATGCTCACATATAGAAAATCAACCCATCTCGAAGTGATAGGTTACTCAGATTCAAATTATGCCAGTTGTGTAGACTCACAGAAATCTACATTCGGTTACATATTCTTATTAGCTAGAGGAGCAGTTTCATAAAAAAGTGGAAAGCAGTCCGTCATTGCTACTTCCACTATGGAGGTTAAATTTGTGGCATGCTTTGAGGCCACGGTTCATGGATTGTGGTTGCGTAACTTTATCTTAAGCCTTGGTCTTATCGATAGTATTACCAGATCGTTAAGAATTTATTGTAATAATTCCGTAGTCATATTCTTCTCTAAGAATGACAAATATTCAAATGGTGCAAAACACATGGATTTGAAGTATTTGTCTGTGAAAGAAGAAGTGCAAAAACATAAAGTGTTAATTGAGCATATTGGTACAGATCTCATGATAGCGGATCCGTTAACAAAAGACTTACCGCCCAAAACATTTATTGGTCATGTTGAACGGATGGGCCTTATAAATAAGTCCTTGTTAGCATAGTATTCTAACATGTATACATATCATTGTCATGCTCGAATTGTTATGAAACTTGTAAATTCAATTACAGTCATATGTTTTTGCTCACTTACCGGTTATCCATATTATGTTGTATGCAATAATTATTATTTGTAAGATAACAATTACCGAATTACCCACTTAAAGTTTTTTTTAGTTGAGTTGATTTTGTGATACATGGAAAGAATCAGGTGATATAACCTGTGACTACCATGATCCCATCAGCTTAATTCAATTAAAGATGACTTGATCGATACAAAGTATTGTGTGCACTTAAAGTTTTATTGTTGGATCCTCAAGTAGTAACATGGGCCAAGTAGGAGATTGTTAGACTATTTTATGTCCTATGTGACTTATAGATTTGAGTCCCATGAAAAGTACCCAAGATAATGGTTATTGGATATTACAGAATGGATCTCAAATGGGTCAAAACCCTTTCCCTTTCTCTTTCAAAACTGAAACATCATGTTGGTTGAACCAACATGATGGTTGGTGATTGAATATGTAAGTTCTAGAAACAAAAAACTTATTAATGTAATCTCAATTATTCTGAACCATTAAAGAACCACATTAAAGAAAGGAAGCAAAAAGGGAATAAATCAACATTTTACAAAACAAAACAATCATGAGGTACACAAAAATCATTCGATCCATAATTGTCTGACAGTATCATCTATACATTTATGATTTATTCTATTAAAAATATTTTATAATGTAGGCAAATGAATTTTACTAATATAGTGAAGTGCTCTCACTCAAATTATAACAATTTATTCTTAACTTGATTATCGAACTAGTTATCTGATTAAACCCCTTAAAATTTGTGAGATTTACTAAAAGTTTGTAACTACAATATTAGAGGATTCATGTAGGACTATATCTAATACACCATACAATACCTAATATTTAAGCTATAGGCCATTCATATAAAAGTTTATTTGAAACATACACGTGCAAATTAAGAACTAATCTAATCAACATCTTCAATTAGATCAAAATTAAAAAAAATTGGAGATATTTCTCATATATAAAACTTCAACTCATAAATAAAATAAAATCAATCTATAGATATGTGAATTAATTAGCCTATAATTATATTTTCCAATCCAATAAATATATGCATCATAACCAAAAAAATCAAAAATAGATGGAGGATTTAGATGATCTTGATTTTTCATAATGATTCGCTGAAATTAAGTTGAATTTTGATCTTATTTTCTTACAAAATGGTCTGTTAATTTCTCTCTGGGATTTTATTCTCCTCTTATTGACTAATCTTAATTTCAAAATTCAAAATAATGTCAACGTATCTTTCAACTAGGGTTTTTGTATGTATCTATAATCAATCACTATGAAATACATAGTTTGGGACATAATCATGTTCTGGTTAATGTTATTCAATATTTCCATCCTAGAGATTTACAAGGGTACACCTACATTACCTTTTGGGAGGCCAATGCCTTATAAAAACTATCACAAAGACACATCTCTTTAGTCTTATTATTCATAATTTTCTTCCACATAAGGATATGGGAACAAATATGCCTACACTGCTAGATATGTTTTCCTTTAGTTTTTAGTCATAATTTTATAGTCTTTAAATAGACAAAGACATGCATGTGTCATTAACTATGTTTACACTATTTCGTTAACTTCATGCGATATGGGTTTTATCCACTCATTTAATGCAAAACTCTAAGATTTCTAAAAAAAAGCGGGCTTGCACGCATGCATGTTTGAGATTGTGTTTTTTTACAAAATTTTGATTTCTTCTTGATTTTCTTTTAAAAAACTCTTCAATTCTTAAAAAAATTAATCCCTAAGACAACATCTTTAATAATTATGTAAAACATGTTTAAAAATTAAATTAAAATAATTTAAATAGAATAATAGCAAAAAACATAATGAAATTTATATACACTTTAGGCTCAACATGCCCCTAGAGCAAATGATTTGAGCAATGGAGAGGGAGTCAATTCCTAGTGACCCCTAAAGTATGGCATGACTAGAAGGAAAATTGTCTTCTTATAAATTAAGATAAGCCTATAGACTTTTAGGTTCATTTAGATAGGACTACATGAGATGTTTTCCTAGTTGGATAGAAAAAATGCAACCCTGAAGTTTCTATTCTAAAAACTAATTAATCCAACCTATCCTTGGTGGTGGTATGTTCTATGTATATGTGAATGCCAGTACACATATTTTCATTATAAAAAAATATTACTCACTAACTAGGCAAGTGCACTTATTGTTGGTAAGAAATAAAATGGTAAGTAAGAGTCAAATCTCATAAGAAGTTTTATGGATTAGAAAACTTACACCATTACCTAACCTATGGATAGTTAATAAAAAGATGGTTTTATGGCTTTTAATAATAAAATATAACATAAAACTAAAACTAAAAATTAGATAGTAGTTAGGAAAATCATTGATAAGACAATTTATCAAGAGAGAATTTAGTCAATAGCTAAGTTTATAATTGTAATTTTCCTAGTAGTACTTTTGACTTCAAGATTTAATTAAACTACAAATCATATATTCTCTAAGCTTGTAAGATCTTTTAGACATTGAAACTGTACATTCTCAAATTATAACCATTTATTATCTAGTATATTAACTTGTATCCTAATCAAGCTAACATCCCTTCAAATACATTAAAATTTATGATATCATATGAAACATTTTATCTTAACACTAAAAAAATCATGTGGGTCACTCTTGAGCACCCCATCCAACCCCTATTATTGAAATCATCCTCTACTTATAAGTAGGCTCTCTAAGTCATCAATAAGCAAATTTAAATTAAATTTGGATGCTAACATGAATAATCAACATTAAGACCAATCAAAAGTAACTTATAAAAATCTATCCCATATCATAAATAAATTTGTATCAATAGATACTAAAGGAGCCCTAATGTTTTTCCTACCTAAACATATAAAGTATTTAGCTATTAATCATATTCAAATTAAAAAATCAAAAGATAAAAATAAAAAAGTCTTGATTGAGCTAAAACTAAATCAGATCGTAGGTTTTGTCGATAAATTAATCTATTGAGATGACATCTGGGTCTGAATCCTTTAATTAAAAGAACTTAGAATTGACTACTTGAAAAGTCTTCTAAAAACTAACCCTATCTTTTGCTGAGAGGATGCCTCAAGTGTATGTTTTTCAAAAGTTGGATAAAGTCTACTTAAAACTAGGGGTTCTACACTTACTTTTTTTTTACAATCTAAGATAAGATCTAGGGCGTAATCACACCTTAGACCATAGATATAATTGTTACCCTTTAGCTAATGGATGTCGTCTTTAGCACTATCATGTTAATAAATTGTTTATCTTTCTATATTTTTTAAAATTAGTATATAGTATTTAACATGATTATGTCACTTATTATAATTAATTTGTTTAGGGCACGAGTTGGCACATTAGGATGGGCCATATTAGGATTACAAAGAATTATAGATTTATTTCTAGTTTTGCTTAAAATGCCCTAAAATTATTGAATAACATCATTACAAGGCCAAATCTTCATAATTAATTCAAAATAAATAAAAATAAGTAAAATAAGGTAATTCAACATCAAAATTAAAAAATAATTAACAAATTATATGTATTTTTCATACATATAAACCCTCTTCTACCCTAAGAGACAATCATCTATATTGCCTCGACCTTAAACATTTTAGTTTCTATCCCTATGCCTCCATGCTTATTAAGGAAGATGATCTCTGCTTTTTAAACTTTAACATGAAGAAGATTGACAATGTCTTCTGTAAGAATGATGGTAGATCGAAGATTGTCTATGAGAAGGTAAATTTCAAGGTTGTGGAGAATTTAGAGGACATGAATATTAATTACATCATGTATCCTGTGAGAGACTTCTTACTAAGGTGAATTTACATAAAATTTTAAGGACTTTTAAAAACTTCTATTTAGTCTTTACATAAATTCTTTCTCATTTATTTATTTATCTTCCATAATTATGGTATAAGAGAATGTATATCGAGATCTCTTTAGAGCTATAAAGATGAAGGTGGAGGTTAAGGTTGCATCCTTGAAACTTACAAAGATCTCAATTTCTTCATAGAGGACAAGGGGTTTACTAAAAACATCCTTCATGAACTTCAATAATTTTGAAAAGGAGAATGAAGTCGTGAAGGTTAAAGTTGTAGTCCTAACAGGTGAGTTACATTCCTAAAGTCTTTTGACAATTGGAGCTACAATAATGTCATTAGCATGAACTTAAAAGGGCCCTATGCATGTAATAAGGTTGCATAGAAGAAGTTTATAGACGTATCATTATTAGATATGGACTTTAATTACATTTTAAACCAAAGATGCTAATAGATTTTACGATGTTGGTGGAGATGATCAATTCACCAATCTCTTGAGAGGGGAGTCACCAAACCCTGATGATTACATTGCTACAACTTTTAAAAGCATACTCCTCTCCATCTATGCCTTTATGTCTTTTTCTCTCGTTTTGTTTAATCCATCTGCATAAAATGGTGTAATATGTATGGATGGTTGAATTCTAGACTTTTATTTCTTTGTTATGAAACTTTCATTTCTAATTACCAATGGTTTAAGCCTACTTTATTTTAGAATTGATATAATTTAAGTGAACTTGATAAGCATGTATAGCCTCACTCTTTTGCCTTATTAAATTTCAAATGAATATGATATGCCCATATATTCTAACTTTCTTACCTTGTCCTCTAGCTTTCTTGCTTTGAGCAATGTATGCTACATATCCTCCTATTTGTCTTATAACTGAAGCTTGATTGCCTTCTCTACCCCTAAAAGGTATTGGAAGCTTAATAACCTAGCATAATCTAACTCCTGTCAACCCCCTCAACTTAAGCTCTAGCCAACAAGCTCTTACCTATTCAAAGCTAAATTATAAGTACATTGTTGGTGATTCCACAAAAACTAAAATTCACTATTGCCCACCTGAGCCTTCTGACTTGCCCCTTGTATCCCCATACTCAAAATTCTAAAAAAAGATGCAAAATTTTGGTCTAATTTTTTCCTCTATAAGGGACCTGCCTTCCCTACAATCGAATCTTAGGCTCTAAGGCAATGAAAAGCTAAAGGACTATTAGAAGTTCTCCAAAAATAAGAGGACTTAATATTGTTCAAATTCTCAAGTAATATTGCTTCTTAAGAATTCTCGCAGGATGGTTGATGGTATTTTACCGACATACATCTATTTTTATAGACTTAGAAGCCTAAAATTTTCTTCGACATTAATCTATATTCAAAGATCCCCATCTAGGTTAACTTTTGTGGTATCCCTTTGGAGTACTTGGGGTTACCACTTTGTGTGGATGAAGCTACAACTATAAGATCTAGAATCGAGTGTACAAGATTGTGCATCCTCATAGATCCTAAAAATGGACTTACTGAACATATTCCTCTTCTAAAGCATGGACATAATGACCTTATTATTGAAGATACACTAAGATTTCCCAATGGAGGCCTCCCTAAGATATTAGGAAAAGTTTGGAATGAGATTAGTAGAAAAGTCACTAGAGGGGACTATACAGAGCTTATGCAACATGACTAAGGTGCACAACGTGGATCCTTCTAGATCCCAATTGCTTAAGACATAATGTTGGACATAAGTGTATTTCCAAGTTGTGCATCTTATTGGAAAGAGTTTTATTAAGACATGGCTTAGGACATAGGCATGCCCTACGCCATGCGATAATATGGAAAACTCAAGTTAAGACACGATTGAGACACAATTATGTATGAGGATGTAAATCAGTTTGTTCTACCAACATGGTTAATAATTAAAATCAATGTGTACTTATTTTTAAGATTCCAATTGGCCTATTCTATGAGATTTTCAAGTCTTGATTATATATTTTATCTTCTATTTAGGCTATTATATATCTTTCTTTGCATCCCTTTCTTCAAAACAAAAGTATGCAAGACATAATTATAAAATGCAAAACATCTAACAAAATAACTAAAACTATTAACTAAAAACAAACACTAAATAATTATGAAAGCACATATCAAAATTACTAGTCAACATTTCCAAAAATCCAAATAAAATTGAAAAGTTCTTAAACTTTTGTTTAGGTTTACTCACAATAAGCTCTTATTTAAAACTCTTTAGCTAAACTCTTCTCTTAAACTTGATTAATTTTCTTAGAAATAGGGTTGCTACATTGTTTATGATAATCATGGAAAGTGTTTTTGAAAGGGTCATCATTTCTCATTTTGATCTTCTTTCTTATTCTTGCTTTCTTCTTAGTTTCCTTGCCACCTTCACTCCTTTTATGACAACTTCTTATAAAATATTAGAATAATTAACTTGTTCCAAGTCATTGTTAAGCATAAATGAAGTTCCATTATTGAAAGTAGAAGTTCTTTATCTCTAACCACAGTTATTATTCACCTTCCCTAACATTTATTATCATACCTACTATATCAAAGAATGCCTACAAGAATTAGGGATTTTTTTCTCATTCATTTCTATATCTAGAATAAATTTTTTTATCAAATGTTACCCTTAACATCTGTAAGATGTTTTATCGAGTAATAAGAAACCTATCAGAGTTCAATTCACTTAGTCCTTACTTTTTTATTAATATAGAATAAGATGTTACATTAATACTTACTCCTAAATCTACCAATGCCCTATTAATATAGACAACACCGATAATTTAAGAAATATTAAAAATTGCTCCTAAATATTTTTAGCATAGTGATTGACTTTTTTTTCTTCTAAATTGGTCAATTTTGTAATAACCACAAGAGTGTAACCTGATTGTAACTAATATTGGAAAGTACAGGTTAATCCCATGATGACATTGATTACTCGTAATTAACTTTTTCCTATTATCTAGCCTACGAATTGATTTTAGATTTTAATAAATAAAATAAAAATTAAACAATTAAAATAAAATAGGTAGCAACATTGAACTCATAAATAAGGAATCACTTATAAAACTATTGATATCAAAAATTAGTATTTAGGTTTCAAATCCCCCTAAAAATCCTTAATATATTGATCTGTTATTATGCAATTATTTTATTGATTTATTGGACTATGGAGATTCTTATGGTATGTTAATAGCTAATCTTGAGTCTGCTAACAACTAATCATAAGGTTTCCAACCGAACTACTCAGGTTAAAGTTTATAGGATTGCTTTACCGATTTCTAAACCCCTCTACTAGATTTGACCATAATCTGGAAGGTTTATATCATCTTCTCTCTAGGGTTGCATTCAACTCCTTTTAATTACGGTAGATCTATTTAAATTTAGGATTTCTCAATCTTTATGTATGAAATCAGATTATGATATAATTATTTAAGGTCCATTAGAACATATTTTAAATATGTAATCAAATTTCAATAGATTAATCAAAACAATTGTGTGAAATAAAAGAATTAAAACTTATTGTAGCACAAATTAAGGTTCATCTAACCTAGAAACTAAAGAAGTTTAGCTACACATAATAGAAAATGAAATCAAACATAAACCAGAAGAAAAATAAATAGAAAACAAAGAATTCATAATTTTAAATATTTATTTTTCTTCTATTGAATGTTCTTGCAAAGTATAAGTTTGATCCTGTATTTTGTTGAATTTGTCGATAGTTTCCACTTCTTTGGATCAATATCGTCCCTTCTAGATGTTCTCCACATTTGGAGTCATCTCCAAAAGTCTGCTCTCTTCATTTGAGGCTGAACACATCTTTTTATATTGAAATTAAATTAGACTGAATATAATTCTAATTATTAAAATTGACCAAAATTAATTAAATGTGAACTTAAACTTTTATAAATTATTAGTTTGAAGTTGAATTTAAGTAGTTAGATTTAGTTTTAGAGTTAAGTTTAATCTTCATATGAGCAGTATTTAATTTAATAATTGTAAATTTATCTAGTATATATCATTGTTAAACGCGCATGTTCAGCATGACACGCAATATTACAATATTAACAATGAAATAATTAGGTGAATTATATTTATTAAAAAAATTATTAATACAATCCGTTTAACATTATAGAAATATGTAAATCTTCAAACTTAAAATATAACTTACCATATAAATAAGACAATTTAATTGTAAATTTTATTATTAACAGTTAAGATTGTTTTAAACAGTTGTGCCGAACCCTAATTAATAGTATTACCAAACATCATTGGTTATCGATAAAATATCGTCTGACTTGAGAAGCCATACAACACGATAATGAATGAGAGCATTTAATAAATGAAGATACGTTAGATCACTTACAATACTGAAAGTCCCCTTTCATTTGATTATCCCTTTTAACATCAACCTCGAGTCCCTTCAACCCGTTCTTGTTACAACTCCTGCCATTACTTCTCCTTTTAACGCCAGACTAACAAGAAACAAAAAGAAATTTGTTTTACAGAGGACACAAATATCACAAAGGCACAAATGAAAATGGCAAAGCAAGTGCTGCCAAACTCAGCAATGTTGACGGGCCCATTGATGACAGTCACGGTTCGTTGAAAAGTAAGCTAAAAGATTTCCAGGCGGCACCAGTAAGGCGGATAAGGCAAGACAAGCATTTGGGAATTTCGAGAAAATAATGGAACAGGGAATCAAACTAATAACCATAGAGAGTACATCTCGAACACCTGATTTTTAAGGTATAATTAGAAGGCCAACAAGATTTCTGGAACATCGAAGTATAACTACCACAAAAATTCTCCTAAGCAGAAGCATTAACATGTCCTTCCTCGGCAGCTGCTTCGAAGGTTTCTCCAGCCACAAGCTCAGGAACCTCATCATCATCCTCTGGTGCAGTAGTTGCTGCTGCACCAGCACCAGGGGCTCGCATCTGGATTTGCTCTGCTAGCTTCTTTAAGTTGTCCAAGTTATCAGGACCTGCAAATCAAAGAACAAAAGAATGATACAGAATCTCAAAAACTTGCAAGCATATCATGAAGTCCTGCATCAGTTGTAAAGTCGATACAATATTTTGAGTAATTATCTAGAGAGTGCGTACCCAAGTGTCCAAGAACTTGAGGGAGAATGTCCTGCAATTCTGTTTATTAAAAAAGGAAAACAAAGCAAGGTCACATACAGATCTAACACAATCTAAGCTAAGAAATATACATGTAGCCACCAATTTCACTTAGCTAGTATACAAAATCATTAAGGAAGTAATTGTAAATTTAAAGAAATCAGAAAGTAAGTCACGCACTCTTGGTTTGAGGAGAACCACTGACCACCCATGTGTTGGCAGCAATTGATGCTTGAACTGAAACACAAACAAACATACTCAATTCATTGACTAACAGTGTCATGGATGGTACACACATTGTCCATCTTTAAGCAATCAACTATACCAAACATATTAGGCCTTACCTTTAGGGTTTAAAAATTGGATAACAATGTCATCTTTGAATATGTTGACTTCCTCAATAGCTGGTATGGCATTTACACCTATTCTTTTCAGGGTGCTCTGTAGCCTTTTATCATCTGTGGTTGTGGTCTTATGGACAGCCTTCTTCTTCCTGAAATTGAGAAGAAAAGTTGGAGGAAGAATTGTAATCAAGTGGTACTGAAATTTTCTATGTGCAAAACAATGCAAACAGCAAGCAGAAACAAACCAGAAAAAGATTAAATAGTTACTGGGAAAAAAATGAATTTTTTAAAAACAATTCAAACCAACAACAGAAGACGAAAGTACATTCTACTAAAAAATATTTAGCCACTCATGTCGGCAAATTTAAACAAGACACATATAAAGATAGGCTATCAACCAAAACAAGCACTTGGACAGGATTACACCAAATTCTAAAGGTTAAAAAATGACACCAAATGGACAAGTAATTGAAACTAAAAAACTCCCTACCTTCTCATGCTACCCTTTCCACCAGTGCGAACTGCACCAGCCATCTTCATGAGCCTCTCTCTATTCATCTGCAAAAGAAAATAATTTCAACAAGTCAAGACTTCATACTACAGGAAGCAATTACACAACTAACGAGATAGAGAACCTTCCTTTCCTTTTCCTTCGTCTAATTGTGCTCAAGAAGGCCTATCTTTAAGCTAAAAAAAGAAGTGGTCTAAGCCCCCAACCCTTTAGGATCCAGTTTCATCGGCCTTAGTCAAGACTTCATACTAAGAAGCAATTACACTGCTAACGAGATAGAGAACAAACTATGAGGATAGGTGATTAGAAAGCCAACTTAATTTCTATGGATTAAATTTATCAACTAAATTTCTGAATAATGTTAAGTACTGAGGATACAAAAGTTTTTGCATCAATCCATCAACCTAGCACCAGGTATACAGAAGGAATATATTTCAAAATTTTTATTATATTTTCGGTGCAGGGGTTCAATCATTCGCTTCTCAATTGTAGGTGCATAAACCCATGATGGCTGTATTCTACTGTTCATCAAACTTGGGATTACCTGTATGCTACCGTTGATCAAATTTGGGATTACTTGTATGCTACTGTTGATCAAACTTGGGATTACATTTATGCTACTCTTAAGCAACAGCGTGAACTCAAACATGTACAAGATAAAGATAATCACAGGAAAAAAAAAAAAGGTGCAAAGATTTCTCAACACAAAACCACATGCAGGAAGATTGCAATGACATTCCAACACAATGGAAAACATTTAGACAAGGAAGTTCTAGTCAGCTTTCTAAAACTCAAAGAATAGAGAAAGAGAAGTTTCTAAAAGATAAAGAACTTGACATTTTTCTTAATAAGGTAAACTGAATATTATTGTATGAAATAGCTTGTGTGTATGTTCATGTTTATTGTGTGCAAATAAGCTCCTCTGGTTCGTGCATAAACAACAATTACCAACTCTTCAACGCAATAGGGAAAACAAAAGAATTATACAATTGTCACAACAATGAGCACTAATTTCGAACAGTTTCTAAGATTAAATCAAGCATCAAAGTACATCTTCCAAAGAAAGCAACAGTGACATGTTTTATACACACATATACACGTACATGTGTTATACATACAGACACAAGCGAATGACGGACGGGGTGGTGTTTTGTAAATGTCACAAACCAATACAAAGCTCTGGAACAGATGCTTAACAACATTTTCGCTAGGCAGCAAGGTTAAGAACAGTGGCATAAATTACAAAAGAAATCAGCCAATCACTTGGACATTATCCCGCAACAGAACACGGCTGATGTTAGTATCAAGAAGCCCTAGTAAACAATCAGAAACTGATTCATACCCACTGGGTAAAACCGTACACTGAGTTCAATGGCCATCAAGCTCTCTAAAGCTGTCATCATCCACACAGTGACAAACCAATGAAGTTGATTAATGTCTCTTACTGCAAAGAAATGAGGGCAATAGCGGAAGATTTAAGCCCTAGGGAAGATCTATAATTGTATGGAGATGTCAAGATTCAAGCACTCCAGAATACCACTATTTTGAACAAAATTCCCTTCAAACCTCAAAGAAAAATAGAAACACGAAAATTCCACTATCATCCAAAGTACCCGACAAATTAAAAAGAAACGGAAAGCATAGATAAAAAATAGCAAAAAAATCATCCATAATGAAGCAAAATCCAGATTGCAAATCATGTATAAATCTTCTTGAGGGAAAAAAGGCATACACTGATAAATGATTCGAAGTGAAGGTAATGAATAAAAAACTAAGGGTTTTACGGAACCTTGGCGTAAAGTAGGGTTTTATGTGGTAATAACGTATCTCGGTGGACGATAAGGAGGAGCTCAGCGGCGTCTGTATCGGTAACTTGCAAAAGCACTTGCTAGATCTTATATGGTAGGGTGAGAGATAACCTGGATTTCGTGTTTGTTAATTCAGGTAGATAGTACTCCGTTTATGGGCTGGGCTCAGCCCACGCAGAGTACAAGAGTGTATTCTCATTTCAAACTAGTCTTCTGTTTTATATATATATATATATACTGAAAAGTAAAATTCACTTAAAAAACAATGCATTACTCATTTAGAAAAACTTATTTTTACAAATAATGTTTTTCATGGTTTGTAAATATAGAAGATAGTTATTAAAGGACATTTTAATAATGGAATAGAAGTACTTTCAACATGAAAAAAAAGGTTAGAACTAAAATTCAAATTAAGAAAAAAAATGTTAGAACTAAAAAGCTTAAGGTAGCATAAAAACTTGTAAGACCATACAACATTAAATAAGCTCAAGAAAAAAAAAACTAACAAAAATAAGTATTAAATCAAGAAGATTTTATGGAGTTTGTTAATTACTCTTGAAATAGCTTACTCAACATATGTGTAATGATGTGATGTTATAAGGATAAGATCAAGCTTCCTTGATAAGTTGATATAATAGAAAATTATTGTCTTTCATTGAATAGATCAAGGACAAAGGATCTAAAGCAAATCAACAAAGCTTCTCATTGTCTATCGCATTTATTTTCTAGATCCTCTCAGCATTGTACAAGTATGATTCACTTAATATCAAACAAAAGGAGAAGAAAGGATCCATAAGTTAATAGCAAGATACCTAGAACATTAGGAACCATCAATTGTCATATTCTTTAGTTCAAAAAGTAGTTGAAGCTGATGTGAGGCTTCTTTTTGAAAAAAAACTCAAGTTCCTTTCTCTCCATATATAACATAAACCAGCTTGCCTATAGAAATCTTAAGGATAAATCTCTTTTGCTCATATTTCATCCCTGAGGTAGCCAAGAAGAGACCTTTAACCAATTCTCAAGTGTAAGAACAATATTGCATAGTTTCAAAGTTTCTTTCCAAATGTAGCATAAGAAGGAGTATCGAAAAAAGAGATAATTAAGTTTCTCAGGCTCTTATTTACATAATGCACAATAGGTGGAGAAACTGTGATTCCTTTTAATTCTTTTTATAGTATTAAGTCTCTATTTAAAAGCTAGCCAAAGAACAAAGGAAGTTCTAAGAATTTCTTGATTGAACTAAACTAAATTTAACCAATTCACCTCAAGAAATGTTTGCAAGATTTATTGGTAAAGCAACCTAAATAGTGTCTAAGGCACTAAATTGAGTCTTTCATAATGGGGTTAATAAGAGGAGAGGAGGGCATTACCAAATCTCTATCCTATCCCTATTAGTAAGATTGAAAATATTATAAACTAGAACATCTCGAATGGAGGAATTGATAGGAACAAGATTCCTTAATGAACTGAACTCATTACGATTAGAAAAAGGGCGTTTGTTGCTCTAGTTATCATGTTAGAAATTGGTACCTAAACCATCACCAATCACATGTTTAACTTCCATCCTTAAATATCAGTTAAGGATGATACTTTTCTCACTCAACCTACTACTCCTTTGGAAGTGAAAAAGATGGTTTTTAAGCTCAATCTTAGTAAGTCAGTAGAACTAGATGCACTGAATGCCCTTTTCTTCTAAAAAACTTGGCCATTTATTAAAGATCTAGTTAAAAAAGATGTGCTAGAATTCTTTCATGAAGGTAAGCTATTAAAGGAAATAAACAAATCTTCATGTGTCTTATTCCTAAAATATAGAACCCTAGCACTATCAAGGAGTTCAGAGCTATTTGTTGTTATAATATGCTTTATAAGATCATCTATAATATCTACCAAGTTAAATAAAGTGATAGTTTCTCTTATTAATATACCCCAAAGTACATTTATCTCATATGTGATGATTGAAGATAACATATTGATGGCCCAAAAGCTCCTCAAAGATTATGGGAAGAAAAAAAAGAGTAGAAATTGTATCATAAACGTGGATTTTAAAATAGATTTCAACATAATACAATAGGACTTCATTATACATATGCTCAAAGCCTTTAGATTTCCAATTAGGTTCATTTTTAGATCAGTCAATGCATTTCTACCACATCCTATGGGATCTTAATCAATGAAAAGCCTACTTGCTTATTCAAGGGGGAAAAAAAGAATTAGATAAGGTGATCTATTGGCACCCTACCTTTTCGTCCTATACATGGATTCTTTACATAGATTAACTAACAATGCTATCAGTTTTGACAATAGCATCAAGTTCCATTCAATATATAAAGGTTGGGATTATTTAGCTTAACTTTCACTAATGATCTACTACTTTTCTCTAAAGTTGAAGATAAGTCCATCAACTTGCTCACTTCTTCCTTAAACATATTTAAGCTACTCTTCGGGTCAACTATCAACTTTAATAAAGTTTTTTAATTGTTTCAATTGGAGTAAGAGACATAGCTCCATAGTTGTCCTTTTTAAGCTACAATTCAAAGACCCTCTGATGAATGCATAATTTCATATCTTTTTCATACTTAGATTCAGTGTATCAAGGATGTTGAATGTCTTATTATGTTCATATATAACCATTTTTATATATAAGACATTATGGGGAAACAATTGACAAAATATATCTTTAATTGAGAATTTCCCAACATCTTCTTTAATTGACCTACTGGGATGTTTTAAGGTTTTTAACATAGATGGAGAGTCCAAATATTAACACGGTCTTTAGAGAATATTTAAAGAACATCTCAAGAATTTTAGGAAGTCAAGATTTGTAGCTATTTGAATTCGTTTGGACTAGCAACTTTTGTTCAAAATAAAACTTATTTCTGTAGAATTGACAACCTGGCCACTAGAGCTTTACATGGACATATCTAGACTTATGAAATCCAAATGAGGTTATTCAAAAGCTCAAATTCAAGACAACATCCTAGCTATAATTTCTATGTAGAACTCAAGGCCCAAAAGTGTTGTTTTAAAGGGCTAGAAAGACTGAGAATGAGATATGAAATCTATCTCGACCCGGTATGAATTTCCTTTTATTTTGGCCCATAACTTTAACTATAAGGCTTTGTTTTAAGAAAAAGAGATATTGACTAAAGATGAGTATGTTAGGTCAGAAATTTAGCGGATGTATCTGGACAGAAATACAATTCCATATGTGGATTGGTGCAATTGGGTTGTTTCACATAATTTACTAGGTTGAGTTATGGGACACGTTTTCGATACAAGTTGATAGAATTTAGGAGAATTTTGGGGGCTTGGGATGTGCATGCACCCATATATATATTATTTCTCTCTTTTATTTTAGGAGGTAGATATGATTTGATAAATTTGTTTTCTTTATTTTTTTTCTTTGTTTTTAAGTATGCAAGGTTAGATCTTTATTCAGTTCAAGAATAACGTGACTTCAATTATCAAGTTATGAGACTCTTGTTCTAATTTTATATTTTGTTCATGTTTTCTATCATATATTCTTTTGTGTTTAATGGAATACATTCTTGTTATTAATTGCTTAGGAGGCCTACTAGATGATTGTGATTAATGAATAATTGTTAGAGTAGAGTTTGAGATTTGTATACGTTATAAAATCTATTCATAAGTAGCAATTAGATTTAATGATTTTTATTGTTGATATCATTACAATCTAAGAAGAATATAGAGTATATCAAATTGACCAAGCTTGTGTGTTGATTATCTACTTTCGGTTGTCTTATGATTCATTAATGCTATTGTGGAATTACATAAGAAGAGCTTGTTTTATGTGGTTCAATGATAAGAATTCAATTAATATGCTTGCTTTGTTTGATGATTAAAGAGGACAAGATTAATATATGCTTTTATGTTAATCTAAATTGATTGGTAATTCATGAGTGAAGTGTTATATTGTTGTCTATGATTAACTTGCGATTCAAAGATAAAGCTATTCTTGACCAAGTTCTCTTAATTGATTAATTTGTTTTTATTTGTTACTTTCGTCGTTTTATTAGATCAACTAACCAATCCCCTCTCAATTTAATTTATTGTTTACAAGTAAATACAATTTAGAAAAGTGATTTGATTTAATTTCTATGGGATCGACCTAGACTTATCATTAGTTAGAGCTTTAAGTTTAGTTATTTTTGTTGTGGTGTTACAATACAATGTCAATTTTGGTGTTGTTGCTGGGGATTAATATCCATTGCTTTTCTGAATATCTTTATTTATTTTATTTTATTTTTGATTAATTTTTTTCTTGTTTTTTAGTTACTATTCATAACGCAATCTTCTCACTGCAGTGAACTGAAATTTGATCCAAAAATTGAAAGAACTCTCCACATATTACAAAGAAAAACTATATAAAATTTTGAGGATCTATCACCTTCTGACAGGAAAATTGTTTCTTCACCAAGAATCCAAATAGCCTTAGATTTGCATTCTAATTCATCTAATGATTCTATTTTTGAAACAGATTCTAACATGGAAAAGCAAAATAATGATCGCACTCTTAAGTAGTTGGCTACTACTGATCTTAACCTTCAACCTTTATGCATTGATTTTCCTACTATTGATGATACGTTTGAGCTTAAATGTAGCACCCTACTCTCGCAAGACATGTACCCAACATCCTAAGTGATATCCAAGTGCGTACCCTGTGAGGGTGGCATGCTAGAACAATTAATCAGTCAAACACTTAAAACTCAGTACAATTTTTTTTCAAAAATTTCATACGTATACGCGGAAATTAGTAATCAAATTTAGGCCTATACTTTTATTTCATAAACATCGAAATCACAATTATTATTATTACACTTTGAACAATCTCATTTGCAAAACATTTCCAATTTCACAAGTTATTACATACCGAAATATTCAAATACACATCATACATAAATTGTAGAATACACAATTTGATACAAAAATGAGAAAAACAAATGCAGACACAAACTTATCCTGACCTTTATCTCTTACGTGAATACAGTGGCTATACTCCTGTTTGCCTAATGGGTAACTTTTCTAAGCCTGAAAAATATTACAAATTTTGGGTGAGTTTTGCAAACTCAGTGAGTGACCATCTTCGATGGCTGACTCAATCACATAACACACACAATTCATAAAATCACGTTCATTTTAGATTCACTTCAGACATATTTCACATTCAGAAATTATTCAAACTATTTAAATCATACATATCGCATGCATATGCAATACTTATGAGACTCACTTTTAGTTTGTTGTGACCGAGTGCATTTTTCACTAGCCCATATCCCTTAGTGGATATTGGGCTAGCCTATATCTCTTGTGGGTACCAAGCTGAATCAGATAATGTCCCATATCCCTTAATAAATACCGGGTACATTCACAACTAAACCTAAGGTTTTTATCATATATCGAGCTTTAAGCTCTTTTTCACTAGTGACTCTAGTCACAACGGCCTTTGTTTTTTATGCATTTATGTAATGGAATGCATCAATCAAATATGCTCAATCAGTCACTTTCTTTCAATTTACACATTTCATTGGACCTAAGTCCCTCATTTAATATTTAAGTTGAGAATACACTTATTTCTTCTCATTCACATACAAGTAGCACTTCAATAACACATTTATGTATCAAGTCTCAGACCTTCATTTTCTAGCATCAACATAAGCAAATCACATTCATATAAATTATATTCACGTTGCATAATAATCATAATCGTAGTCATTCAATGCAGAAATTGAAATCAAAACAAATAATGAAATGAGATCATCTAGGTCGACTCACAATATGCTCCAGATTAGCATTAGCTTCTATGATCTGAAAATGTCTGAATGCGAACGTTTAACCTACACATCACAATTATACAATATGCACGTTACACGCACATTAATAATTGCATAATCACATAAACATTTAATTTTACACATATGTATATGTGTAATGTATAATGCATGCTTAGTGACAATCCTGGGTATATTATCAAACTTCATATCTTATGCTCATTTTCATTTCGTAATTCAATAACTCATCATTTCTTTTATCATGTTATTTGCTCTTATAATATCCAATTCTCATTCACTTTTACTCGATACGTATGGTTCATCTTCTTTGAATCACAACTACATTCATATGAACATCTTCATTCCCATTATACTCATGCCTTTGGTATTTTGATATCAACAATTCATTCACTAATGTTATTCTAACATTATATGATCTTACAAGATCTAAATTCTCATTTCTTTTCATAATATCTCCAAAATTTCAAACCTTCGGGACAATTTTTGTATGATCATTCTGGCAACGAAAATGAAGTAATTTGATAACACTTTCTTCTAGAGAATTGTTATCCTATCTCTTAAGTTTATAATGACACCAAGATCATTTAATTTGGTTAGGAAATCTGAAAGTTATTCTCCCAATATTTTCAGACTGTTCTCATTCTGAAATAGTACATCAGATTCAACTTCCATCCAGAAATTGAAATTCTTAGAGTCTGAATTACAATTCTACTTCTTCATATGATTTGTAGTCCTATATCTCTAGTTTACTAAAATCAAAGATCATCTCATTTAGATAACTACATAACAAGTTATGTCTAAAATACCGAAGCATGTTTAGTGAAAATACTCCAGTTATCATTTTCCAGAACTCTACATTAATTCCGTCACAAATTAATCAATCAATCTCTCCCAAATGATTTCAGATGGTTATAATTTTTGGTGGAGATGAAGATCAATGTGTTATGAGTCTAATGGTTCAAGTCCCATGTCATTTGGAGGTCGGAAGAAAAAGCTATAGCCAAAAGAGTGAAAGATGTTCACTTCAGTCCACTTTCACTACACCTTCATTATGTACGATCGTGCTTATGCACGATCGTACATTTCCAATTACTTCTCCATTATCACCCTCGAGCTTGCACACGATGGTGAGATCCCTTGTGACCCTTAACACAACATTTGGTTGATGTCTCCGTTAGTGAAGACAGATGACAGGGACACAAAAGTTCCATGCCTAACAGTGTTTGCTTGCTGTCCTAACCTATTTTTGTTTCGACTCTAGAGCACAGGGACAGAAATTTTTTGTTTTATCCAAGACTGTGGTACAAGATTTATTGTCTCGATGACAGAAACAAAATACATAAGCAACTTCTAGAAATACCCCTCCCCCCACATATGCAATTTTTTATTCTTAATTATATTATTAAACTCATCATCATCATCATCATTATTTCATGATGATGATGATGATGATGATGATGATGATGATGAT
>JANIPM010000002.1:56231377-56243192 GCA_027478405.1 Erythroxylum cassinoides
CGCACGGGTCTCGCATAAATAAATGGCTGAGATTCACTGGACACAATAAGACACCATAAAAATTGGACAGAGGATCTTATGTCCTTTTAACAGACGTCATGAATTCTATAATTAAAGTTTGAATATAACCTATGAAACCAGGATAACCTCGTCCAATTTCTGAGCCGATTAACTTCAACTTGCATTAATGGTAGACTCTAAGAGAGAGGTTGAATATAGTATTTGCAGAATGAATAGGGCCGCAGAAAAAACTTTCTTAGTAAAGGAATTCTGTAATAAGATCCTTGGAACAAGTAATTCGGAGTGTATAAGAGAACATTGGATTCACCAGTGATTACAAGAAAATCCACTTTATGATATTGTTGGATGAAGTAATGATTGTGTCAGAAACAAATTCATACCAGTGACCGATATGATCAAACTGAGGCCTTAGGAGGAAGAAACATTGTGCACTTGCCATGCCGATGCCTGCATGATAGGCCTTCCTTTCCATCCCAGAAGTAGACAGCCTTTTTCACTTGCCAAAGTGTAACCATCACATCCATAAAGAGAAAGCATCATCCTAGCTTGGCTCAAGCACTTCAAATCCATCACCTGAAACCCTGCTCGTCCTAGCTGCCTCCTCCATTGTTCTGCTCTCTCATGCCTTTCAGTCCTGTCAGAACCTTCATAAGCTATAATGTTGCGTATTTCTTCTGCAAAATGAAGCTTCTCTATCTTCATCCTTTGCAGGCTATTTCGGGGAAAGCTAGCCTCGAGCGAATCGAAAATCGCTGAATAGTAATGGAGAGATTCAAGAAATCTCCCCAGAAAAAATGGGCCATTGTGACTTGCGTCTTGTTCCACCACAGTAAGCGAGGCTGGGCTGAGCTTCTTAATTGCTTGGAGGATTGCCTTGAGAGAACCTCTACTCTCTTTCACAAATTTGTGCAAGTGCATAATGCTATTGACAAACAATGCTTCGTCCTCTTTCAAGTTGAGATTCTCTCTGGTTAGAAGTGATGGTGTAACAGGCTGTGATATCATGTTAAATTCTAAAGCCATACCTAGTGATTTAGCATCCTCAACCAGGACTTTCATATTAGCTTCAAGCTCTGAAAAATTTTGAGAACTGATCAATCCTGTGATTCGGAGCTTTGGTGGGCCCTCTGGCCTCGAAGCAAGAGTTCTTATCAATGAAGGCCATTGAAAGGTATGCTCCATTCCTAGATCAAGAACATGCACTGAGTCCTTCCCTTGCGCTGCTTGACATATGGCTTCATTTGCAGCCATGAAACCGAAGGCAATGTATGGAGTTGTTTGGTAAAGTAGTTGGAAGGCATCCATTTTCTGCTCCCTACTCATTACCGAAACATCCACAGTGCTATTGCTGAAAATCCCATTTGCATTAACGTTGTGTAATAGTGACAGTCTACACTGCAATCCTGTTGCAAAGCAATAAGAAACTCTTTGTAATGAATCGCCACATGGATGAGCAGAATCCCAAATGTGGGCAAGGATTGACTCTGTTAGTTGTGTGTCTCTGCAACCGACAGCCTCGGCACAAGCTAACAGTAAGTGGACCAAGTGAAGGCCTTGGTTCACTCCATGACTTACCTCTTTCACACCAGGTACCATATCAGGAACAGCCACAAAATCTTCATTCAAGCCACGTACATCCACTTCCATGACCATCGAAACATCCGCAAAAACATCATTCACAATTGAAAAATTTTCAACATCCTCCTGGAAGTAATTGAAAGCTTCTTGTTTTCCCGGATATTTGTCATCATTTTCACAGTACTGATCCACATTGATGAAGCTATCAACCAAGTCATTCACCTCAGAAACATCTAAGCGAGGAGTGATTGGGGTATCATGAGGAAAAGAGAAATATCCCGTTTCATTCATGGTCTCATCCCACTCTCCTACAAGTTCCTGCTCTAGTCGAGCTGGGCAAAACCTTCTGATAGCAAGGTCATGGTTGAGACCCTCATTCGTTGGAAAGGAAATCCAGCTGTCCACGGCTTCCATTGTTTGTTTAAGGAATTAGGAAGAAGGCGAACGGTTTGGATAGTTAAAGAGTTTAGAGAGTGCTGAAGAGTTTCACTATAGGAAAGGTGCTCTTGGTTTAGACAATGAATATATATTTCAATTTCCTCAAGGGGAAAGCAGAAACCTTCTATACTTATAGGTTGATGATGGTGAAACCATTTCTTTAATGTTCTATAAATCCTTAAGCTTGTCTGCGCGGGTCTTCACAAGAAAAAAGGACAAAAAGATGGTGGAAGGGAGGACAATTTAGCAGGCAAATCATCAAATATTAACCAAAGAATGTGTGAGAAGTCACAGAATCGTGATCAATGTACAAGGACAAGTGTCTCATACCTTTTACAGCACCTTAAACATCAGAATTAGTTAAAAATGTTGTGATTAATAATGAGCAAGTCAGTAACATTTTTGTTTTGAAACACTTAATCGTATTGGCAAACAAAATTCACTTCTTCGACTGATACCCCATTTGTGATGATATTAACAGTCATTTATTGAGTTGAAGACAGCATGAAGCTTTGTATATGAGGTTAACATTTAAATGCCAACAGAAAAGGACTATCTGTTGAATAACAATCACAGAAGTCCATTTGATTCCTCTCCCACGATCCTAATAACAGGAAATTTTTGTCATAAAACTGGTTCCAGCATGGAGAAAAACTGATTAATCAAATGGATAGTACAAGTAGCCAGGAAAATCCAGGCTAAGCATTAATTTTAGTTTGGCACCACATCTCAACTGGTTTGCCATTAATTGTTAAAGTTAAATGGAAGAATCAGAGGTGTAGAGAAAAGAGGGATCTTGTGGTTGGCGACAACAAGTACTCAAGGAGCGTTTGGTTTGAAGGTTTGGGAACAAAGGAATAGAATAATTGTAAAACACAGTGTTTACTTTGGAGTTTTCCATTATAGGGGAATGAATTTATTCTATTAAATTTTGGAATCTACTAAACTCACTAAGGGAGGTGAGTATCGAGTTTTCATTCCAGTTTAAGTTTTTATCATGTTTATTTTTTACTCTTTTATCCTCAGTCTTTGCCCTACCATTCTCTTTATTTCTTTATCACCTCTCAATTATTTACGATCTCTCATCCTGCTTTATCGCGTCTCATAAACGAAGGAATTTTTTGTTCTGCACCTTTAAGTATATTTTCTGAAATCCCTCGTTTTAATCTGAAATCTCAATAAACATATGAAGGGCAAATTATTTTCATTTTTATTGAGGATAAAAATAGTATTATATTATCTTTCATTCCCGTTAATGCAGCAAACCAAATAAGAAGGCATTTTTACTACCATAGCCGGCCTTAAAGGTGTGCAGATACTCATGGGGCCGGTTTACTTCAAGGGCGTATCTACACTTCAACGAGTCCTCCGATGATATAAATGACATAACTAAACAAAAACAATTCGCTTCACTTCATTAGTTTCATGTGCTTTTTGTCACAAGTTACCTTCTTTACTGGGACGGCCAAACAACGAACGAGACGTAATGGCTGGCTTTAGATTGTCGCGAGCATATCTTCAGTTTTATACCTAGACATATGTAACTAATTATAAAATATATGCATACAAGTTTTGGGTTGCTTTAGCTAATCTCTGTAGTTTTTTATACGGAAAATGCCAATATCATTGAGTAGTTTACAGCAGAATTCTCAACGGGTGAACCGATGAAGTTAGAGAGAGGACAAATACAAAAGAGATTTTTTGAGCGACCAAAGGAGCAAGATGGTTTTTATCGAAGAAGAACTACGTACCTTTAAACTTGAAAGTTTCGAAATCAGGCAGATAACTATATGATGTCCCTGTTAATGACCGAAACCAAGTTTGAAGAATCATATCCAAAAGAGCCATCGTTTCCACAAACGAACAGTAAAGGCCAGTACTATAAAAAATCAATATGGCAGCCACTAATTTTGTACCATTAGTCGGTACCAAAATACTTGCAATTCTTTGGGACTGAAATATAATTTTTAAAAAAATTTAGACTAAGTTGTAAATTTTAAAAAATTATCCCTAAATATTATAACTCATTTACACGAAACGAGTTATAATTGTGAGTTGTGCTTTTATGTTCAAACTGTGTACTCATATAAAATGGATTATAGTTGTTAAAATGTAGCAATCAATGTATGTTTGAATTTTGGTTAAGAAGCACTATAATTTCTTAAAAAGAATATGCTTAATCATCAAATTTTCTTAAGAAATCATTCATATAATTTTATAAAGGTCACTTGCATGTATATATCATATGATTGTTGAGAAACTATTGTTGATCTGTTTCTTCCTATTATTATACACAACTTGATTTTGATACAAAGTTATTAAGTTAATTTTGATACATTTCTTTATTTATTTTTACAAATAAATGTAGGGAAGTTCAAATACACTTGATAATTCAATCGTTTCAGGTATAGAAAGATTCAATGATCCAACTTGAGTTCATGCTAGATTAGTCCCTAGAATAAAGAACCATACTATTTGTTTGCAAGGTAGCAAGCATTTACAAGGTAGGGAAGTCACTAAATTAAAGAAGCGTTTAGTTGGGATTAAAGATGATGTGGAGCCTTATAAGAAAGTGAGTCATACCGTGAAATGGAAAATGAAAACTTTGCTTAAAGGGTATCAATATGAGAAAGATAAAAGGCAAACATTGAATAAATTAGTAGTGGAAGTTCTTTTGCTTGTGTTCAAGATGATAATAGGAATGTTAAAGGTTATAGTATTCCTATCCAACAAGAAGAAAATATTGCACCTGATGTTAGGAAAAGAAGAAGACAAGTGTTTAACTTTATTACACCATGAACAACTCATAGAGTTCAAGCTTCAATTTGTAGTATCTTACAATCTAGAGAAGTGACTCATAATATGGACATGACAATGGCTAAAAGGTGGTATGATTTAGGATAGCATTTAATGCTACCAAATCTTATTATTATCAGCCTATAATGGACGATGTTACCTCTTACTATCTAAGATACAAGCTCCTTCAATTGATGACTACAGAGGTAAACTTCTAAGGAGCTCTATTTATGAAATAAAAAATTATTTAGATGGAAGAAGAATGACTTGGGCTACTTATAGGCGTTCAATCATATTTGATAGTTGGACAAATAGAAGACATAAATCTATTATTAGTTTTTATTTTATTTTGCAATGGAGATAATGTTTTCAAAGTCTATTGATGCATTTGGCCTTATTTGGCATGTTGATACTCTATTTCAAATATTTGATGAAGTTGTGAATGAAATTAGGTTATAAAATATTGTTTAGTTATTACTGATAATGATTTTGCTTATAAAAAAATTGGAAGAAGATTATAAAGCAAGTATAATTCTTTTTATTAGACTCTTGTACTACATATTACATTAACTTAATGTTGGAAAATATAGGAGACGATAGGTATTTTTCGATTATTGATAAGACTGTACAGAAAGTAAAAGTGGTGATCAAGTTCATCGATAATCATGCATGGGTCTGAAATTTAAAGAGAAAGGATATCACTAATGTAAGAATTTGTGTTGTCATGATATTACAAGATTTGTAACTAATTTTTTATTACTTTAGTGTTTATTCTAATGAAGAAAGAGTTGAAACAAATATTTATAAGTGATATATGGATTGCATCTTAGCATTTTGTAAACATTTCTAATGTTGGATTGAAGGTTTATAGAATTATACTTAAAGATAATAAATTTTGGTCTCAATATTAATTTGTCATTTGAGTTTAAGAGCCTTTGATGAGGTTATTTCGTTTGGCTGATAGTGATGAGAAGGCAACAATAGATTTTTTTATGATGTAAAGAGGGCAAAGGAAGCAATCAAGGAAAATATGAAAAATAGGTATTCTTTGTACACATCTTATCTTGCAGTCATCAATGAGATATGGGAAGGCGACTTGACTCTCTCTTGTTTATAGCTGAGGCATGTTTTACTCTTAGTGTCTATTTCTGACCAAGTTTTACAAACAAACTAAAGTTAATAGGAGAATGTTATTAACTATTATAACAATCATTGCCCATGAGATGATGCAAGATCTCATAAGCTTATAAATGGAGATTTATAAGGATGCTTATGGTGATTGTGAGATGCTAATTGTTATTTATCAAAGAGACAAACTTAATTAAGGTATTTTTTCCCCTTTTGTTACTTGTTGAAAATTAATCATCATTTTATTTTGTTTGTAATGTTGTCTTATAGTTGCTTGGTGGAATCAATTTGGAAGTGGTGTTCCAAAGTTGCAAAAGTTTGCAATTCAAATGATAAGTCAATGTGTGAGTGCAATAAGGTACGAAAAGATTTGGAACAAGTTTGAATTCATCTATTACAAGAAAAGGATTAGATTGGAACACAAAAGATTGAATAACCTAGCCTTTGTTTAATACAATTTAAAGGTTCAGGAAAGATATTATCTTTATTAAGTTGTAAATAATTTCTTGTAATTTTTTGATAATTTAATTTTATTTTTTACTTAAACTCTTAATAGAACAAATAGTTGAATAGGTCCAATTTTCTTTGATCATATCAATCTTTTGGCAAATCGGATTTTTGAATAACCAAATTTGATAAATAAGAGTGACTTGGAAGATAGTCTTGGATGAGAAACTATTGATTTATCATTTGGTGTAATAAATTTGAATGATAGTGATGATGAAACTTCTCTCAATGATAAAGATTTTTCACTGAATGAGAACTGAAGTCAATGGGATTTGAGCGGGTATTCGATTGAATGAAATTTCAGGTTTTTATTTCTCCTTTTCTTTCAATTTTACTTATATTTGATGTATATGTTTAATTTTATACATGTAATATAAATATATAATTTCACTTATATTTGATGTTTATGTTTAATTTTATATGTGTAATATAAATATTTTTGTTTCATGTTTCACTTCTAGTTAGTTGTTTCCTCGTTGCGAACTTTTGTTGTAAAATTGTAATAGTTAGAGAGTCATAGATATTTATTATTCTTTTTATTTGATGTTTTGATGTAATTATGAATTATTATATAATAAAATTGTAACATTTCAAATACTTTATATTATCCTTAATTTTATATTTGTATGATAATTAAATAATCTTTTTAATTAATTATGGTTATTATTTATACGTGAAATATGTAAAAAATAATATTAACAAAATTAAATAGATAGTTATTATTTTAAATTTCTACTATTATGATTTTTGTAGATAAGGTTGATGAAAAATTATAAATTATATAGGACAATATAATGAGGATTATTTTGAAATTTTAAAAGAATTCAAGAGCTACTTTATAAATTTAAAAATTTACCCGAAACGACACCCGATATTAAAGAAATTATATGGGAGGGCCTTTCTTCACCCATTGAAGAAATATGATGGTGATTCTTAAGTGGAGCTTAGGGACTGTATATAGGCCAAGGATTGTTTTGTCACATAATTATATATTCAATTTTATTTCTCTTTCACTACTCCCTTTAATTATTATTGTTATTACTTTATGATTAAGATATATGAATTTGACACAGTCATTCGTTAGAATAAGAAAATTCATTCATTGTTCCATTCTCATCTAATCTCATCATAAGGGGTATCAGATCAGGTAACTTATGATGTAGATCAACTGCAACACCTACTCTAGCATATATTATTCTTTTTATGATTATAGTGATTTCATCCATACAAATTAGTTTTCTTGTATAGATATCCCTTAATAGACCAATACTCCAATAGAATATTGTGTATATTAATCCAGATTAGTACTTAATTCTACCTAAGTTTTTTCATTCAAAGACCTGGTTTTACTTCTGTAAAAAGATAGTTCCTGCTATACACACGTCATAGTCCAACTTCAATAATTCTTTGAGGATTTGCCTTTGATTCAAACTTAAAACTAAACATTTCTTTTATTGACTAGCACTTCTAGAAGTTCCTTTATTTTCTAGAGGTATTGAGCCCATGCGTTCATCACATGGAATGTAGGTCTATTTTTGAGGAAGAATCCTACTAAAAAGGATGCCTACTTGGAAGCTCCATCTCTTAAAACATCCAACAGAAAAGTGATGATGAAATTTCCTCCTGTAACTATGGGAGGGAAGTCATGAAGACTAACAATAGGTGAGGAATCCCCACACATCCTATCTCCAAGTAGGCCTAAAACCTTTAGAGCTTGGAAGGGAATTAGGGAGCAACAGGACGGTAGGCAGGAGGGAGCATGATAAAAGCTTAAGGAAGGAGGTTTTTCAAATTCGATTGATAGAGATGTGATTAGGAGTAAGGAATGGGGTGAAGGAGGGTTAGGAATAGGAGAAAATGGAGGAAAGTTATAGCAATCCAACAAAATCCCCTAATTAGGAATAGACATAGTTGAACAAAATGCTAGAAAGGGTAAGGGATTTAATTAGGCAATTGAAATTTTAAAAAATCATTCCAAAAAAGAAAACTATTAATTGCAGGAGAGTTTCCTCATTTAAGAAAATCTGGAAGATGCTAAACAGTGATGTACATCTTAAAATACCAACTACCAAAAGGAACAAGAAGTTGAAAGGCAACTTAAGGATGATCATTTGACTAATAAATGATCTTGAATAAAGTGAGACACTAAGATAGTAAGAAATGGAATCAAAGGAAAGCTCTACAACAAAACAAAGTTCTGAAGCAAATAGGGGAAGAGACTCAGGACCAAAGCAAAACCAGAACAAACTATGGGGAAAAGAACTGATTATAAGTCAAGTTAGGTTAAGATAGTTGACAAGGAGGACAGAAGGAGAACATGGCTTAAATATCATATTTGTTTGTAAAGAGTTGACAAAAGTTATATTATTAAATCGCAAGGTGATTTGGTATATATCATATTAACATATTGTCATTTTAAATCTTTTTTCAATTATTTAAGAAAATTCTGGTTGAAGAGAGGCTTGTTAAAATATTTTTAATAAGAAAATATTAAATTCAAAATAAAGTCAAAAACATAATGATAAAAGTGCTTTTATCAAATAAAATGTTGAATTAATGCAATCCAGATTGTGCTTAACCCAATATTAGATTGTTACCAATATAATGTATCAGTATAAAAAAATTTTAAAAAGTAAATTAGTCATAATTCTCATTTAATCCTTAAAATTTCATTGTTTTCCTCATGCATAAATTAGAAAATTATAAAAGTGCAAAGATGACAAATTCTTTTTCTTGAAAAAAGAAGGATAGAAGTTAGGACGAGGAGCCATACACACCTTGCCTGCACTATAATGTCTAAAAGTCTCTATAGTCACGTTTAGAACCATTGAAAGAAAAATATAAATTTATATTTCAGCCTTTAACTTGAATTGATGACGGTGTGCTAGTTACAAGAATTATTTTGAGTTATAACTGTGGCAAATACAGCCTAATAACCTAAAATTGTCTTTCTGGCATCTGCAAGGGTGCCACAAATATACAAAGTTCTATGGCAAAAATTGGAGCTAATAAACAAAAAGAATGAGACTGCACAAATTCAATACACTGTGCAGAAAGTTCTTCTCATCTTCACTACTTTATGCTTGTATCTTCTGAACATGAAACATCATGAAGTTTCCAATGAGGCGTCTTGATATGATACAGATTGTAGCTTTCTATTTAATTTAGTCAACCTCGAATAAATGACTGCTGCATCCTAATCGTCAATATCTTGTACCCATGCTAGATCTGCGACGATATCAACTAGCAATCAGGTTAATCTAGAAATAGCCTATTCGCTTAGAAAGGGCATCAGTAACAACGAATGGTTGTGGCAGCAAGTGTTCAGAAACAAATCTAATCAAAATTATTAGAGGATATTACATGTTTTCTGGCATTATGTAACTGTGTATCCATTACAGTGGCAAGAAAAGCTAGTTGAGAGAAAGCAAGACCTTTAAGAACAGATTCCACAGCAGCATTTGGAACAAGGAGCCCAACAATCCGCCTGTTATCTGTGGTAGTTTCTACGCGCACAACACGGAGCCGCTTATGGCTCTGACGAGCCTGTATGAAATGCAAAATGAAGTTTCATTTCCAACTCCTCTAAAAAGCAATTGTCCAGAAAAGGCAGTTCTCCACCAAAAATAGTTTATTTGGCTTCGTTTAGATACATAAAAACTAATAGAGACGACCTCAATCATAGTGGAAAATGCGAATATTTGATTTTCAATATCCTGAAAATGTGCACTTCTTAAGATAGTTACGGTGATATTTCAAAATGTATAAATATAAGATGGCAGTAACACGAGCAAAATCAAAGATCAGAAGAAATTTTGTGAAGACACATGTCTCTCGTATAAAATCCTATGAAGATAGAGGCATCAAAAAAAAAAAAAAAAAGGATCAGTAAACCCTATACATACTGACAAAGGACAATAACCGAAAATCTAGTTATAATGCCATTTCAAGACAAGCATCTGAGGCCTTCATCTTGATACTCCCAAGATGAACTGCCATGTAGGTCGAACATGCAAGATAAAGTTATTTAGCACACTTGATTAATTTATACACTCTTAATATGGTACACAAAACATCAAGCTCAAGGACAAGTAGCAATTTAGGTGGGGGGGATAAGAATACATTAGATTCACATCAAAGCAATACTGACAGGCTGGAGTTACTTTTTTATCATCCTGAAGTATACAAACTTTTTCTGAAACTTAAATGTAGATACCTAAAATTTAGCTAGCAAAAAACACTTTATGTAGAAAGAAACCGGGATGGAGGTTTCATGTAGAATTTTGGGAGAGTGATGACAACAATGTGAGTTTGGGGCTTTTAATATTGTAGCAAAAGATCCCTAGAAATGTCCATATAATGCACAGTTATACTTAGGATTACCGGTAAAATGAATCTAACAATTGAAATCAGGGCTTTCGTACTTATATATGAGTTTTATCCAATATGCATATTCCGATGAGCTAGTTGTTGATTGGTGGAGAATGCTTCAACCTTCACCAAAGTTCAAATAATAGTGTAGTCTTCATGCTCGACGATTTACCAAAAATTAAATAAGAAAAGGCAACCCAAGGAATTAGACACTAACTCAGATCAATTTCCTGTGGTTCAATTAGTTCCTTTTTTTTTTCCTGACCTATTTTCATCATAGGATTTGGTTAGACTATTAACGTTTTTCTGAAATATTCATGCAAAGAATAATAACTCATATTGAAACGTTTAACTGTTAGTGATTCTCAAAGTGGAACCCAGATGATTACCTATTCCATAGACACATTTTTTCACATATACATTTTTACTCCAGGACAGGCTACCTTGAAAAAGCTTTTCCATTGATCTTCAGTTGTCTTAGTACTATTTTTTTGGAAGGCCTTATTATTCTGCTAATGTAAAAGACAAAACATACTATATCTAGCAAAGGCCCTTCACTCCCCCCAAAAGTGTAAGAAATAAGCTCTGCTGCGCCATCCAACCATCACTACAGGATGAAGCTCCAAAGGCCAAGGAAATATAAACTTAATCGAAAGACCCACTTTACCTGCTTAGACAATGCCTTCTCAATAGTGCCCCAGACAGGGAGAATCAGTCCACCTAAAATGTTTACTTCCTGCAGTCTTCGGCCAACTGTACAGAAGTTCCCAAGTTTACAATTCGGACCATGCATACACTGCAGTAAAAAAAGAAAAGACATGAACAACCACAAAAAAATGTCAGGTTTGATTAGAAGCCTGATACCTTATCATTTGTTCATAACTCGTTACCAACATCTGTTAATTAGTTAATAAATTAATCTGCTGGGCTCAGATGAAAGGTGCGCAGGCTCCCGAGGAAGTACATCGGGCAAAGT
>JANIPM010000002.1:56251290-56274822 GCA_027478405.1 Erythroxylum cassinoides
TGTATTGATATTTCCTTTACAAATGAATTTTCATATTCAATTGCTTAGCAAATTTAGAAGGTATAAATTTAGTACTTTGACCTAGTCCTTGTGGATCGACACTTGATTGCTTCAACTAAACCCTATACTTGCGGAGCCTATCAAGAAGCGATACAAGGAGGGGACATATGGGCAAAGACATAATAGAAGAGTAATATGGAATATGCTCAAAGTAGGTAACATCTATAGAAGCAAAGCACCAACGCAAACTGATAGAATAACATAAATAGGTTTTTCAAGATCTAGAGGGTGAGCTTTAAAGCAACACGTAAAGTTGCTCCTTTTTGACCATAAGGTCACAGGTTCAAATCACATAAATAGTCTCTTTGTAAAAATATAAAAGTAAAGCTGCGTACATTATGACCCTCCCCAGATCCCCGCAAAGCAGGGAGTCTTGTGCATTGGGTATGTTGACTTTGACTTTTAGGCTTTTCAAGATCTAATGTAACCAAGGAAGATAAATTTCTTAGACTTTTTGCATGATCTTGGTATAGTACCAAAAAGATTAAAGCAGCACATACATCAAAATTCAAGTGGAGGGGTATCAAAAGATAACATTGCATGAGTATGCCCTTGTAGGATTATGAAATGCATGTGATTAAGTATACAAAAGTAAGAATGGCGTTATCCTAATGAAGAGAGGGATTATTACACTCAACAACTTCATTTTGTTGGGGTGTGCGGATAAGAAATTTGATGCAAAATTCCATAAGAAGAAAATAAAAAGGATTAAAAAAATAACACTTTTTTTGGAAGTTTCAAAACACCAAATTTTATCATGCATTATCATTAAGCAAGATCTTCAGGGAATTGAGTTTTATTTCATTATAGAACTTCTTAAATACAAGAAATAAATTAGGTTAAGTCTTCAACAAAAAAGTCTAAGTAAGATGAGAATAAATATCGATAAAGGTGATAATGTTTTAAATTGAAATGAGAAGTAACTGAATTGGGACTTAAGTACTACAATGAACAATAGATAAACAGAGACTCTTTTATCATTAGGGGAAAGGGAACTCCTATAATGCTTTCCTAACTAATAAGATTCACATTCTATTGATGATAATTTAGACAGATTGAGAACCAATTTTTTGAGAGTAGGTAACAATGCTCAACCCCAATTCACTACTAATGATTTTCTTATACAGATACTATAAAGTATGTAAAAGACTAAAATAAGCCTTCATAATCAACACTCTCAAATGTTGTGTTAAAGGTTAATGTAGGATTTGGTTATTGATTCTTCCTACTTGAAATCATCCAGTAACTCAACATGTATCTTAGTATTGTTAGACCTCCCCTTTTAACCTATTTTGGAAGCGAAGAATTTAAGAGTTCATTTTAGAGGGAACTTTTCCAATCTCAAAATTTTATTTAAAAATTTTATAATAAATCTATATAGATAAGACCATAAGGATATCTAATGAGATGTTGATTAACATGGGTATACAATTCATAATATAAACAACACAACTCAAAGGAGAAACTCTATTGCTGAAAAGATCATAACGAAGAGAATACAAACAAAAAAACAATGTTGAATTTTACTCTACTATGTTCTTTTCCACTAGTGTAAAATGCTTTTTGACCTAGCCAAATTTACAGCTTTGAGTGACTCAGGTTCAAAAATCTATTGGTTGTCACCCTTAAACAATCACATAGATATGCAATGTTTTAGGACACTTACCCACTTCCAATCAACAACTTTCAATTATATGACATCAAAGTCTGTGCCAAATTACATATGACTTTACTATGTTATTTAACCAACTTGCAATATGATTATGTCCACAAATTCCAAATAAGGTGTTGATTCTGTTTGATATGAATGTAGATTTACCATATTATAATCCCTTAAATCTAGGGATTATAATTTTCTCAAATTGAATATAAATATTGTACAATCCTCTTGATAAAATACAAAAAAACATATTTTCAAGATTTAATTTGGTATCAGAGCCATTTAAGGTTCTTGTTATGGTAGTTTAGGGTTTCAGCCGCTGCTATGAGCGCTAACCCATCTTGCTCCGGTCTTTTGGTGTCTAAAGCAACACCACCATTAGGTTCAAAGAGTGCATTGGCCAGCCACCGAAGCGCCGCCATCATACACCTCCCCGCGCGCCACTACTTTGTCTTTGTCTCCGGCGCGTAAGGGCCACATGCTGCTTCTAGATTACTGCCGACAGCGCTGCTGTCACCATTGTGTTCATCGACACCTCTTTCTATTTTGACTCTTTTTGGTTCTAAGGCTCATTGTTGTGATGTCGCCCCTTAGAGTTATTTCTCCGTTGAGTACTGTTCACCTGTTTTCTTCTAACTTCACTGCTGTATTTCTTGTTTCTCTGTCTTCTCAATGGTTGAATTTGCCAAAGGTAAGCTTCCAACGAAGAATTGGGTCTCCTTTGTCTTTTTTGGGTCTCCTACCATTACGTCGGAGAAGTTGAATGGAAAGAATTATTTAGATTGGTGTAATGCTGTAGAAATTTGGTTTATGGGCCAAGGATTATTCGATCACCTCTCTAAGAAGGTTTCTGACATTGCTGCGTCAGAGAACGAAGAGTAGGAAAGGGCTAACTATCAGTTTGTATCCTTGTTATGGTTGAGACTAGATTGATGGTCCACTTCCGCCCTTACAAAACATTTTATGATATTTGGAAGAAAGCAAAAACTATCTATGCTAATGACATACAAAGCCTTTATGAGATGGCTCGTAGTTTATCGTTACTTCAAGTGATAGACACTGACCTGCTTGCTTATTTGAACAAGGCACAATCTCTTTGTGATGAAATCAAACTAATGATGATGCACAAAAGATGTCAACAAAGCTAGATAATATGCTTATGGTGTTTATTCTCCACAGTCTTCATAAAGACTATGAATCCGTTTGGAATCAAACCCTGACAAATCTTAATATTCCTACAGTGGAGGAACTCATTGATCATTTAATTCAAGTTCCCTAGTCGAGGAAGTCATGGTCGAGGTCGTGGTCGTAAAGGTGGTGGTTGTGGTAGAGCTGGTAGACGCAACTTCCATTGTTCCTATTGTGACCAAGATGGACACACTTAAGATCGTTGTTACTCCTTACATGGATTTCCAAACAAAACAGTCAATGTCGCTCAGTCTCTGGTAAAGGTTGAACAAAAGATTGAGTTTAAGAAAGAACGTCGTCTTTCTGCCAATTAATACAAGGAATTCCTTCAGTTTAAGGCAACTCAACAAGCCTCTTCTTTGGCCACTGTATCGCATATGGGTGTTTCTACCATGTGCCTCTCCCATTCTGCTGGATCTTGGATTTTAGACTCTGGTGCTTCTGATCAAACTAGTAATCCCTCTCGTTTCACTAAACTGTTACTACCTACAACACCCCACAGTGTTACTCTTACTGATGGATCTAAGAAACAAGCCACTGGCATCGAAGAAGCTTCACCTATTCCAACTTTACCTTTAAATTATGTTTTATTCATACTTGGCTGTCCCTTTAATTTAATCTCTATCAATCAACTTACTCGCACTCTAAATTGTTCCATAACCTTCAATTTTGATTCCTTTCTTATACGGGATCAGAGTATAGGACAAACGATTAGATTGGATCTGAATCATGAGGTCTCTATTACCTACAACCTCATTCAACTACCATATGTATTGTTTCAGAGTCTCCTGATCTTCTTCATCGTCGTCTAGGGAGAAAAATTAAAGCAAATGGCTCCGAAGCTTTCTTGTTTGAAGTCCTTGATTTGTGAGTCATTTCAATTAGGAAAACATGTCAGGGTTTCCTTTCCAAGTAGTGTCAGCAGTCAAACTATTTCCTTTTGATCTTGTTCATTCTCATGTTTGGGGTCCTAGTTGTGTTACATCTATTTTAGGATATAGGTATTATGTTACTTTCATTGATGACTTTTCAAGATGTACTTGCTTTTTTAATGCAAGATCGTTTTGAGTTATTTGATGCCTTCAAGACTTTTTGTTCAAAAATCAAGAACCAATTTGGAAAGACAATTCGGGTTTTGCACAGTGATAATGCCAAAGAATATTTTTCTACTTCATTCACGTCATTTTTGGCATCTCATGGCAGTCCTCATACACCCCAACAAAATGGAGTGGCTAAGCGTAAACATCATCATCTTATTGTTATAGCTCGCACTCTATTAATTAATGTTAAAGTGCCTTTAAAATTTTGGAGTGATGCAGTACTAACCACATGTTACTTAATCAATCGCATGCCATCTAGTATTGTGGATAATAAGGTTCCTCATACTATCTTGTTTCCTAGGGATCCTCTTTATGTTGTCCCCCCACGTGTGTTTGGTTCTACCTGCTTTGTTCATAATCTGTCTCCTAGATGTGACAAAGTTGTCTGCTCGTGCTATTAAGTGTATCTTTCTTGGGTATTCTCGAGTTCAAAAAGGGTATCGGTGTTTTTCCCCCCCACTACAAACCGTTTCTATATGACTGCAGATGTTACCTTCTTTGAGGATACACCATTCTTCGCATCATCAACTACATCTGACACGACTTCAAAGGTCTTACCTGTGCCTCTTCTTGACTCATCTTCGGATCCGCAATTATAGGCTGATCCTTCCTCACGTCAATTTGGTATTACTTATGAGCGACGACGACCAGACACATTAGAGCTTCCTCTTTTACTTGATACTCATGATTCAGTTCCAACCCCAATCTCTTCTCCTGCTGCAGTCCTGCTTGATACTTATGATAACCAACCTATTGCACTTCGTAAAGGTACACACTCTAATCGTAATCCTCATCCCATTTATGACTTTCTAAGTTACCACCGATTATCTACTTCACACTATGCCTTTGGTTCTACTTTATCATCTATTACCATTCCTAAGATTGTTCAGGAAGCACTATCCCATCCCAAATGGACAAAGGCTATGATTGATGAGATGACCGCCTTGGTGTCCAATCACACATGGACACTAGTTTCACTTCCACTTGGCAAATCTACAGTCAAATGCCGATGGGTTTTTACTATTAAAGTTGGTCCTAATGGATAGGTCGACCGCCTATTCGCCAAAGGATACACTCAAATCTATGGTTTGAATTACAGCAATACCTTCTCTCCTGTTGCTAAGATGGAATCTATTCATTTGTTCTTATCTATGGCTACCATCAAACATTGTCCCTTGTATCAACTTGATATTAAGAATGCCTTCTTACATGGTGATTTGGAGGAGGAGATTTATATGGAGCAACCACCTGGGTTTGTTGCCCGAGGGAGTTAGGTCGGGTTTGCAAGTTAAAGAAGTACTTGTATGGTTTAAAGCAGTCACCTCGAGTATGGTTTAGCAAATTCATCCAACAATTTGGTATGACTCATTGTGAGGAAGATCATTCTGTATTTTTTAAATGCTCATCATCGGGTACCTTTATTTATCTTGAGGTGTAAGTGGATGATATTGCCATTACAGGTGATGATCAACAAGGCATTAAGGAATTGAAGCGATATTTGTTCAAGCATTTTCAAACTAAAGACCTTGGTCAGTTACGATACTTTCTTGGGATTGAAGTGGCCCAGTTAAAGACAGGTATTGCTATCTCTCAAAGCAAAGTATGCTCTTGATATTCTGGAAGAAACTGGAATGCTTGATTGTAAACCTGTTGACACACCTATGGACCCAAATGTGAAGCTGCTACCTAATCAAGGGGAGCCCTATTCTGATCCAGCCAGGTATACAAGGTTAATAGGAAAGTTGAACTCTCTCACTATGACTAGACCTAACATTGCTTTTCCTGTTAATGTTGTGAGCCAATTTTTTAACTAACCATATCAGAATCATTGGAATGCAATCGTTCGGATCCTAAGGTACATCAAAGGATCACCTGGTAAGGGGCTTGTTTATGTGGATAGGGGTCATACAAAAACCATTGGATATCTTGATGCAAATTGGGTAGGTGATGTTGGTGATAGGAGGTCCACTTTTAGTTATTGTGTTCTTATTGGAGGAAACCTAATTTCGTGGAAGAGCAAGAAGCAGACTATTGTTGCAAGGTCTAGCACGGAAGTACAGTATCGTGTTATGGCTAATGCTACTTGTGAACTTTTGTGGTTAAAGCACTTGCTCCAAGAGTTGCAGTTTTGTGAGATTGGTCCTATGGAACTTGCTTGCGATAATTAATCAGCTATGTATCTCTCATCAAGTCCAATCTTTCATGAGAGGACCAAGCATATAGAAGTTGATTGTCACTTCATCTGAGAGAAAATCCTCTCAGGCATCATTAAGACTTCTTATGTGAACTCTAGGGATCAACTAGCAGACATGTTGACTATAAGCCCTTATGGGGTCCTAGGATAATATATATATGTAACAAGCTAGATGCATCTGATATATACGCTCCAGCTTGAGGGGGAGTGCTGATTCTGTTTGATATGAATGTAGATTTACCATATTATGACCCCTTAAATCTAGGGATTGTAATTTCCTCAAATTGTATATACATATTGTACAATCCTCTTGATAAAATACAGAAAAACATATTTTCAAGACTTAATTTAAGGAATCTTCACTCTTCCCTACCTCCATCCACTATTCCAAAATCAAAGGGAAGCTGACTAAACTGTTAACTTTTAAAAGGAACATTATCAATGCATAACACATCATATGATTTTCTTTTTTTTTTGGTTGGGAATTGAATTGACTAAAACATTTCTTGTGATGCAAAAGAATTTAAAGTCTAAAAGAAATAAAAGAGGACAAATTAGTCAATGACAAGCTTTAATTTAAGTGAGATAAGGTTGGAAATTAAGTTGATACCAAAAATAACAAGGACTGAAATTTAGATTATGTTACTATTCCTCATTAGATAGAAAGTAATCATACGTCAAATATATTATTCTAGTTTAGATATGTTATCCTAGTTGTTTAGGACTTGCAAAATATTTTTTGTAATAGAATTTAAATGTGTCAAATCTTTGCCTATTAGACTTAAGGTTCTAAGAACTTCTCTATAGAGACGTGTGTACTCAACCCTTCAATAACAACCTATCCTGAATTTTTTCTACAAATTTGAATTTTCAAATAAAAGTAGTGATTCATTTTTCTAAGAATAATTCTTAGACCATAGGGATGATCCCTAGATTCCTACTCTCCATTGTTTGTGCTCCTTAATAAATTCCAGCAATTCTAACCTAAAATCCCAGCTAATTTAATACTTTTATAAATGATCAATCTCGTTTTGCTTGGTTATTTTGTTAAAGAATCAAGCTAATTTATTTATTACATTTCAAAATTTTCCAATGAAATAAGAACTCAATTTGATTGTCTTCCTGATGATCTTGCATAGTAACAATTCTTGTGAATATCTTTTACCGAGTTTCAATCTTTTATTTTTCCTACTTATGGTATTTTTGCATCAAACTTCTTGCCCTTACACCCCTCTACAAAATGGAGTTATTAAGCATAAATAATGTCATTTACTTTCGAAAACATGTACTACTTCACATGTGTCAATATATGCATAGGAAATAATTAGTTAGAGTATTTTATGGGATACGATTATTAGTTAGCTATATATTTATGTATATCCTAGAATTAGTTGTATGATTGGGTATATCCCTAATTTTTAGGATATATTCTACGAATCTTTCCTGTATATATCTGCCTTGTAACCTATTCAAGTACAACGACATAATAGAATTATTATGCTTTACAACATGCATGTCCCTTCTCTTAATTAAGATAATGACATCCTTCCTTCATATATTTGATCAATATATATCTTTTATACTCTTACAAGGTCATATCCCTTGCACTATGTTATATCTTAATACCCCTCCACACCATTTTAGTCTACATCAATTTGGTTGTGTGTGCTACATTCATTTATGGTCCAAGTTCTACCAAACTTTCTCCAAAAGTCGAAAAACGTGTCTTCCTTAATTACTCAAGACTTCAAAAAGGTCATTTTCTATTTGTAGATGTTGCCTTCTTTGAGTATATTCTATATTATTCTTCCTCTACCGAAATCTCTTGTTCGCTTATTTGTCCCCTCCCTTTCAATCCTCTTATCACTCTTAAGGTCCCTCTTAGCTTTTTTGAAGCTCTAGCCTCCAATGAATAGGTAATTACTCCCTTCAAATGGGGCCCTGACAAGTGAAGTATGATTTGTGGTTTCCTCTAATGGTACTCCAACTACAACGAGTCCACTCATCCCTTCAGATCCTCCACTGTGTGACTTTGAAACATGTCAATTTTGAATCTTATCAATCTTTAATTTGCATTTAATCATTCCTCATCTCCTACCTATATTGTGCTATTCCCACCTTGTCTTCTATTTATATTCTTAAAATAGTGATTGAGGTTTTAGCTCTAACAGGACTTGGGAGCTTTTACCCTCAAGCATTGGTTGTGCGTTTTCACTAAATCGACCCACCCAATGGTACTATTTATTGCCTTAAGGCTCATATTGTTGCAAAAAGTTACAATCAAATTTTTTGTTTGCATTATGAGGATACCTTCTCACTAGTGGAAAAAATTACTTGTACTCAGTTGCTATCTCTATTGTTGCCCACTTTAGTTGGCTCCTATACCACTTAGACATCAAAAAGAGTTGACAGTGATCTTTAGGGCAAAGTCTATATGGAACAACCTCCCAAATTTGTTGCTCTAAGGAAGTTTGCTTATGTATGTCGCATGAGAAACCCATATATGGCCTTAAACAATCGTCTAATGCCTAATTTAGGAGACTTGAGTACAATAATACAAAACTTTGTCCTAAGCATCGATCAGACCACTCAATCTTCTACCATCATAAAACACAAACTCATCATTAAAGTTGTCTATGTAGTTGAAATAATACTTAACAGAGGTGATTTAGAAGGCATTCATTAAGTGAAAGATCAACCTAGAAGTAGGACAAATAGAATAAGTATTAACTTATAACTAAAACTCACAAAATTGGGAAATATGGCTGATACTAGGCTGTTAAAATATCAAGTTTCAGATCTACATTTCAATTAGGAACGAATTTCAGATTCGGTATAGTTGAGGTTTTAGGGTTTGTTTGCTAGAAATTTAGGCAAAGATTTTAAGGTTGAATATGATGGCAATTTAGGTTTGATATTGCTAAAATTTTGAGTTTTAGTTGCTGGAACTTTAGGTTAGAATTGCTGGATTTTAGGGAGGAACACAAACAATGAAGGGTAGGAAATTGGGAATCATTCCTAAGATCTAAGAATCACTTTTAGAAGAAAGCCTCACACCTTCTAATTAAAAACTCAAAGTTGTAGAAAAAAATTCATGATATGTTGTTATTGAAGGATTAACTATATACATATTCATAGAAGAGTTCTTAGAGCCCCTATTGTAGTAGAGTAAGTGTCCCTAACAAATTTAAATCCTACTATAATAAAAATTTTACAAGTTTTAAGTAGTTAGGCTTATATATCTAAACTAGAATAATATATTTAACTTACTACTACTTCCAATATAATAAGGAATACTAATATAATCTAAATTTCAGCCCTTGTCTTTGTTGTCAACTCAATTCCAACCTTCATCCCACCAAATTCTATTTTGTGGTTGACTAATTTTTCCTCTCTTATTTCTTCTATAGACTTTAAGCTCTTTTACATCACTAGAACAACAATTTCAAATGAAGGGCCTTGTTCTCTTGAAGTACTTTGTGGACATTGAGGTAGCATGGTCTAAGCAAAACATTTACCTCTCATAAAGAAAATATACTCTAGATCTTTTATAAGAGACTAGATTATTAGACACTAAGCTAATAGACAGCCATGTAGATCCCAATGTAAAATTTGTAGCTAATCAAGGTGAGCCTTTATCTAACCTAGCAAGCTATTGGGAATTAGTAGGGCATCTTTGGTAACTCATAGTCACAAAACCAAATATCGCATTTCTTGTAAGTGTGGTAATCCTTACGTTGAGCATTGGAAAACAACATTTTGTACTCTACAGTTTGTGAAACAGGCTCCTAGACACACTTTTTGTATATAACTATAGACATCTTAATATATTAGACTATGCAGATGCAAATTTATGTGACCGTTAGATATTTGTTTCATGTCAAGTTATATTACATATTTGTAGGAAGAAATTTGATACCGAGATAAAGTAGAAGCACAAAGTGGTAGCACATTATAGTGCAAAAGTTTGAGTATAGAATTTTGTTAGGAGTCTCTTGTGAATTGCTATGACTAAGCCTTCTCCTTGAAGAAACTAAAATTTCTTTCAAGACCTATTTTACCAAAACCTATGAAGCTAATATGAGACAATCAAGTAGCATTACATATAACATCAAATCCAATTTATCACAAGAGACAAAGCACGTAGAGGTGGATTATCACTTCATTGAGAGGATAATTTTCAAGGAGTTAATCACAAAGTTTATAATCCCAACATGTTAGTTAGCTAATCACTTTACCAATTCTAATGAAGTTTGAGAATTTCATATGTTTTTTCTAAGATATACATCAATAATATATATGCAAAAACATTAGGAGTATTTATAGTAAGTGTCTTTTAGTCAATCTTATAATTATGCAATACTTATATATAACAATATACCAATGGAGAATTAGGGTACATAACCCATTCACCCACTTTTTACAACTGTCACGAGAAAAACTAGAATCACTGTTTCATGTTGGGTTGTATACTAACAGGAAATAAAATCATTTATGCCAACTCCATTACCTGTTTAGATGAAACTTCATATTCATCTTCCCAACTGCTTCGGGCCTTTTCTAGAGATGACAATTTCCGGTATTTGCTTTTCAACTCTGCCTGTGGCATTTCCCTGATGAAACATAGAAGGGGTTGAGCACAAACAATAGGTCACACAAATCCTAACTAACCATCACCAATTTCCTACCTTACTGACTCCCCAACCGCAGGTCTTACAATCTTAAACATTCCAGAAGCAGCACTGGGACAAAAATCATTTTTGAGAAGTTTAAAACACCAAATTTTAAATATGAATTTGAAGTGCATAAACATAATAGTATGCAAATGGAGATGATACAATTCGTTCAAAGATGTCAGCACTAAAAGATTACTTATCTAACCTAACTACTATAAAAAAATTGTCACCAAAGCCTTTTATATTATGAATCTTCATTTGCAAGACCAATTAAAGTGATATAACATACCAAGTTATGTGAAATTCTAGATCATTTGCTCACAAACTATATCATTTGCTAAGCTACAGCAACCTACCAAAGTAACAAACCTGTTTGACACATTAAGGAAAGCTCATGGAATGCTTTTGAGCTGTGTGCATCCTCACATTGATTCAGCATATATAAAATGTTTCTCATGGCAGTGAAAAAGAGATGTACACACCAAAAGACGACTAAATTCACTGTTCAAAGAAGACAATATGCTCATGAACCACCAACTTGAATCAAAAAGTAGTTTTCAGCACATCGTTGGGTATGTTTAGTTCAAATGGTTTAATTCTGCCAATAGTTAATAGTCAATAACTATTGACTGATGATTATTAGCTGGAAAGTCATCATATGATTAGTAAGACCAACTAATAATTGCTTGGAATTCATATATACACAAAAATATAAATCTTACACATGCATTTACAACTATCTCCTGAACAAGAAAATCAATTCATTCCAATATTAAACAACAAATTACAGAAAATTATAACAATTTCAATTATTTATTCTGGACATGATTGTTGCTTCAGGTTTGATTGTACTAAATTGCTTATTAAATGGACTTGTTAAGGATTCATGCTTCTCTTGTAACTCCTTTTGGAGCTTTTCCATCAATGTTATTTATTTGATTTCCATAAAAATTTTCAATGATTAGTTATATTCATCTTGAAAGTTTTAGGAATCCCAATTTTCAAAAACTTACGTTTGCAATGTGACAACTTTACTTTTAGTAACAATTACTAATATAAATATTTAAAAAAAAAACAGTTTTAGAATTGTCGTAAGGAGAAAAAACAGTATCTCCACGTCCAACGTGGTTCAACTTTTGGTGTGAGCATAAGATGAGTTTTTACAACAAAATTGCATGCAACTTACCAAAGTAACTAAAATAAGAAAGATAAAAAATCAATTAAAAATTAATAATCATGAATAAATATTTTACATTAAGTTAGAATAAAATTAATTACTCAAATAATTAATAAATTTATTTATCTTCAACAACTGCTTACAATATTTATTATTATTATTAAAAAAAGTAAAACTACATCAATATTAACAATAAAAATTTATTTGTTAGAAAACGAAAACAAAAACCAAAATCATGAAACACAAAATAAAATTCAAAACTAAAAGAACAAATGTTAAACCAAATGATCCCTAATTTAACTACCAATTCATAATGCCACATCATGCTTTTGCTTTTAAATGCAAACAAGACCTCAACCTTAAGAGTTTATACAAATAGGTTTGCATCCTTAGGCCATCATTCAATAAAGCTTACAATCGTCAACAGTGATTACATATGAACAAATAAAAGTAAACAATATGTTGACGACTTCAAAGCTAAAATGATTTTTAATGGACTTCATGATTGTAGGATAGGTAGAGAACATACCAACAATACTTCATAATAGTATATAAGCTGTGATTTTAGGATGATGGAATTTAAAATTGCGAGAAAAAGATAGGCGTAGGTATCACTTCTAAGATTTGTTAGGAGAACTAGGAACCTTTCCTAGGGTTTGAAGCAAACAAATTATTAGTATCAGACCAATTACTGCTGAATGACACGCAATAGATTCATGACACCTTTTAATATCTGTTAGGGCACTTTTACATGTCAAATTGTTGTAATGAAGAATCAAAATCCTGGATAGATTGGTCCTTTCAAGTCACTTCCAAAATGTTAAACATCTGGAAATTTTAATAATCACTTTTAGAAGTAAAGCATCAAAGTTTTCCAAATTGGAATTTATGAATTCTGCCTATAACTCTCTAACTCTATTTTTAAACTAAATGCACAATCCATATATAGATAGAATTTCCTATTAATGATATCAAAGTAAGGAATCAACTCTATTTTCCCTAATAGCTATTGAATCCTACCTTAAAAGAGAAAACCTTAAAATAAGCTTAGGGGTCGTTTCATTTCCCTTCTGTTTTGCTATTACAATTTTTAGTTTTCGTTTTTCATATTTTGATTTTTGTTTTTTCTTTCAAACAAAAATAAAAAACTTGTTTAGTTGTTAATGTCAATGTATTTACACTTTTATTATTAATAATAACTAAACATTAAGTAATATATAAATTAAATAGACAATTTTATTTACTAATAAATATTAACAAGAATCTATTTTGTTTCATTAAAATAAATAATTAAATTAGTGAAATTTTATTTCCAAGCTAATTAAAAACTAATTTTATTATTTAGAATTAAAATTTTGATAGTTAAAAAATTAGTTCCTAAATAAATATTTAAAAATTTTAAGTATTCTTAAAACAAATTATATTATTCATAATTCTCATTAGTAATTAATATTAAATAAACAATATAATAATAAAATAAAAATGAAAACAAAACAAAAAAATCAATACCAGTTTTATGATTTTCATAAGTTATAAAAATAGAAAGAAATAGAAATCAAAAACTTAAACAAACAGATTTATTTTATTGAATTTGAAACAAAAATATAAAACTAAAAACAACCTAACAAGGTAAACAACCAGAGATGGCAGAAACTGCCTGGCCTGGCTCTGCCTAAAGTCAACCGACATGGCCTAATTTGATCAAGCTCAAGTTGAGCTCAGGCCTGGGGGGTGAGGAGCCCGGTGGACTCAAATTTGATCGACTATGAATTGGGCTAGAGCGTAGGTTGCGAATTAGGGGATAGGGCCCAACTCGGCCCAGTATTATCCCCAAAACAACCCACTAAATAAAATAAATTAAAGCATAATATAAAGAAATAACTGAGGAGAAATTTTCATATTTATAATTTGTTCCTTTTTATTTAATTAGGCTAAACAAGGATTTCCTATTTAGGTTTGATTTCCATTTTAACAAGATATTACTTCATCTTTCCAATTAACAATAAAATCCTTCTAGGACTTGGACTTAGGTTTTCCTATTTTGGGTATGGCTTTTAGTAACACTTCAACAAATAAGAGCTTTGCTTGAGAAATATACAACCTTTGAATTCAAGTTTACTATTAAGGAGATTTTGTCATAAACCCTAATTGTTCCAACCACAATCTACCCGAATTCTAGCTTACTTTATTGAATTTTCTGCCCTAACCTATTTTCCCTACATCAAAAACACCCAAAACAGTTCATTACGCTATATACACACTGTATAGATGATCACTTTACAAGAATAATGCACACCTAACAACAAAACTGACCCTACTTTTTAGCATTTTAACATTTGAGCATATTGAAGTGCTTCTTACATTTATGAGAGCATGATTTTAAAAAATCACTATGCTCACTTCTCTGCTAAGTATTAACATTCATACTAACAAAATAGAATACTTACTAGTTCTTCAATTTGAAACAATTAACGCAAATTATAATTCAAGTTAATTTGTTTTTGTAACTAAATAACTATAATATCAACATATTTATCAAGGTTGACCAAGAATGAAAATACTATAAAGAATGCGTTATCAATTTCAATTATAAACTTTAAATAAAAATTTAGCACAATACATTGTATCTCTAAATTTTTTTTCATTTTGAATTTTGTTGGAAAGTTTGAAATGATCTGTATTACTAAATTGTAAGGATCCATATTTCACTATTTGAGGAAGTAAAATATTCCACTCAAATTCTTTATAATAATTTCAGCGGATACTCACAGTTGTATATCCATTTGGATCTTCGAGTTATTACAAATTTAGCACACTACATTGTATCTCTAAATTGTTTTCATTTTGAATTTTGATAGCATGTTTGAAATAATCTAAATTACTAAATTATAAGGATCCATATTTCACTACTTTAGGAAATAAAATATTCCATTTAAAATCTTAAGAATATAATAATTTCAGAGGATACTCATAGTCGTATATACATATTAATAGAAATAGTTAATTGGATCTCCAAGTTATTCCAATTCTCTAGACTTGTACCTTCTTATATGGTATCATAGCTCAAAAAACCTAGCCAACAAAAACTATGAAAGCAACCAATTCTAGCCCAACCATTACAAATTCTTCAGCCACTTAAGTTTGGATCCAAACAAGGACAAGGTAATCATACTCTATTTACAGATCATGTAGCAAATGGCAAATGCTTCATATTGATCGAGTATTTGCATGACATCATAATTATAGGTGATGATACTTGAAAATTTAAGAGACTTAACGATTTGTTGATATCTACATTTGAAGTTAAGAATCTAGCCACACTGAAACATTTTTTGGGTATGAAAATTACCATAAGCAAATAAGGCATTCTTATGTCTCAAAGAAAGTATGTCCTAGATCTCTTAGAAGAAACCAGGATGCTTGGTTGTAGTCCTATTACCACACATTTAAAGAAAGAGAATGGAAATGTAAGGAAATTGAAAAGGATACAACAAGGGAGGACACCAAAGGTCGGTCAAGAGACTTATCTACCCTTCAATTACTCGTTCAGATACTGCTTTCTTTAGTGTTAATGAGTTAATTCATGCATTCACATACAAAACAACATTTGGATGTAGTATTTCATATCATGAGGTATTTAAGGGGAGCACCTAGGAAGGGACTAATATTTTGGAAAACTAACTTGCAGAAGAAAATTGTTTTTTTTTTTTTTATATTAGGATTCGGCTAGTTCTATGGACAAGTAAACATCAGGATATTGTACCAAGTTATGGGGCAATTTGGTTACATGGAGAGGAAGCAATATGTGGTTGCACATAGTAGTGAAAAGGCAAAATTGAAAGCAAATTCCCAAGGAATATGTGAGCTAATCTAGTTAGAGAGGTTGGTGGAGGACATACAAGTGGCAGTTACCTACCAAACAATATTGTATATTGATAAGTATTATTAATAATTCATAAAACATGATTGCATGAAACATGTAAGGATTCACCGTAGTTTCATAAAAAGGGAGATCAGAAATGGAAGAATAAAGCTCACTTATTTTCCTTTAAGTTAAGAAGCATATGCATTCACTGAGGCAATGCTAAGACTGGGATTTGAATCACTGATTGGCATTGGCAAGCTGGTAATGGTAGGCATCTAATCACCAATTTAAAGGGGTGAAAGAAGTTTTAAATAATCTGAATGCCTAAATTATAGAGATCCATATTTTACAATTTTAGGAAGTAAAAGATTTAATTTATAGTTTTAGGAATATAATAATTTCAAAGGATCTCAGAAGATACTCATAGTTGTGTGCATATATATATATATACACACCTATAGAAATAATGAATTGTAAGTACGAGTTATTCCTATTATCTAGACTTATTAAAAATCTTATTTCTTTTTTTAAATATAAAAACCTCAATAACCACATACCAAACAATTGAAAATTGATTACCGTGTAATCGACCAAAGAAATTAGGAAAAGAAAATAACTAGCTTGCAACACATCGGTATACAACTAGAATGAAAAATATGATTGATTTATTGACCACAGGCAAAATAGTAATTGTACCTCTCAAATGCTAGAATGAAGTGACGTCTTCCCAACCATTCTCTTTTAGATTCATAAAATCCTTCATCAGAAGAACCAAACCCATCCTTTTGCTTCTCATCGAGTATAGTACTAGCAGACTAAAATCACAGAAAGTTTACAATTATTACAATTTGTTGTCAAAGGTGTAAGGCACCATGAAATAAAGGAATACACATGCCCACAAACAAATTTCAAGCAAACAAATAAGAAAAGGGTACCTCCCACGTGACCCCACGATCGAGAGTGAAAGTAAACAAAATTGTTGATGCTCCAGACATTTGATCAACATGAACAATCTACATAGTTGAAATTTTCAAATGTAAGTGTAACTCCAAATCCAGTGAGAGAATGGCACAAAAAATCTACCTTTGGTGCTCCTTGTAATTCTATAATGTTAGCTTTCATATCAACTATTCCAGAATCAAGATTCCCTTCAATGCGAGCATTTTGAACAAGAAGATCTAAGATGCTCACAAATAACTCAAATAGCCTGCATGTGAATTAACAACTTAATAATAGTGTTCAACTGCAACTACAACATCAATAAAAGCACACGATACCTATTCTGAATCTCTGGTGGCAGTCCTAAAAGCCGATTGAGAAATCTCCCAACATCATGCATATCCGAATCAATTATACGACCAGATAATTTACCATAATCTTTGCCGTTACCTATAGAACAATGCCAGAACTTTATGTGTTGTACAATGACTTAGAATGCTATAACTTGAACGCTAATGGAAACAATAAGCATACAAGATGTTAGTGGAACCAAGAGAAATTTGGAAGGTAAAATCATAAACTCTGATTAAACAAGATGGAAATGTATAAACATAAATGAAACAGAAGAAAACAATTACCAAGAACAGTATCTCTAACTATACCAACAGACACGAGAGCAGCTTTAGCTTTTGTGATAAAATCTTGAATCATCTCTGGCTTCTCAGATGAACACCCAGGAGGAACAACTGGCAAGTCATCCTAAAAATTAAATATCAATTATTCTTCAAGATATTTGGGATTGATTTTTCCACCATATAACAAGCAAGAAGATATTCTGAGCAATTAGGAAAGAGAAAAAGACTACATGCTCCATTAGTCCTCTGTACATCACCATCAAAGCCTTTTTCCCATAAGCACCATCATAATTATAAGCACTCAAAGATGGTCCTGCCCTGCAATTCATTTGACAGACAATGATAGGTGTAATCAGGCAATAGATAAAGAAGGTGCACAAAGAAACTTCAACCAATCTTTCTAAGGTCATTAATGAAAAATATTACAAGGAAAAATACTCAACTTACCTTCGATCCCCTTGAGTCAAGGCCCCTAAAGATTCCAATCTTTTAGCAACAATTGATGCAAATCGACGTTCTCCACCAAGATTAGTAAAGATAAGCCTGTAAAAGCATAGAAGAGTGGGCATTGTGTTCTTTTCCCAAATTTAGATGCTTGTATAAGCTATGCAGAAACTTTATCTTCAGTGTAAATCATTAATACGTTAGAAAATGCAATGTTCTCTATTAGTTGTGATTCACTTCCAACGTTAGAAAATGCAATGTTCTCGATTAGTTGTGATTCACTTCCACTATAACTAACATAAGCATCCAAAATATGTATAATTAAACATGCTAAAAAGGGTTTCAAAATTTTAACCATTCTAAAGTTTATGCCTGAATTTCTTGATAAGAAAATTTATTTCCATGTCCTCAAACAAGTTTTGATTAAGTCCTTAGTTAACTGGGTAATATATACTTCATAATCTCGCTAGTTAGAGCTTAGATTACCAACAAAATGAATTGGTATATATTTCTAAACAGTTATGTAAAGGCATTCCTCTATATCAACATCCTTGTTCAAGACATCCTATTTCTAAGTACAGGTTGAAGATTGTCTACGCTGTTGGTCTTGAACATTCTCTTTCCACCACGAGCATCTAGAGCAAATAGTTTAGGGTGTAATAGTAAGGCAAAAGAACTTAAAAGTCAATAGAAGAAATAAAAGAGGAAAAAATTAGTCAACCACAAGTCTTAATTTGGTGGAATAAAGAATGGGAATTGAGTTGACAGCAAAGGCTGAAATTTATATTATATTAGGTTCCTTATTAGATAGGTAATAGTAGTAAGATAATTATGTTATTCTAGTTTTAGATATCTTATCCTATTTGTTTAAGACATAAACTTATAAAATTTTGTTAAAATAGGATTTCATTTTGTTAGGAACCCCTCCTAATAGAATAAGGGTTCTAAGAACTACCCTATAAATATATGTATACTCAACCCTTCAATAAGAGATCCTGAATTTTTGCTACAAACTTGAGTTTTCAACTAGTAAGTGTGGTGCTTTCTTCTAAGAGTGATTCTTGGACCCTACGACTGATTGCTAGTTTCCTACTCTCCCTTATTTGTGTTCCTCACTAAATTCTAGCAACCAAAACACTAAATTACAGTAAACCTAACCTAAAATTCCAACCATATTAAACCCTAAAATCCTAACCTAAAATTTCCAACAACAAACTCTAAAGTCCCAACTACACCTAATCTGAAATTTTAGCATTCCAAGCTGAAATCCAAACCTGAAACTTGATGATATTCTGGTAGCTTAATATCAGCCATATTTCCTAATTACGTGATTTTTAGCTACTCAAATAGATTCTAAGAACATGATTTCAAGAGTACTAAATGTATGACAACTTATAAAATATCTATTACAACGTTACAAGTATTTATCATTCCCTCCACCCTTCTCCAATTTTGACGTTGATGATAAGATAAATTAAGGTTCACAAGTCAAGGACTGCATGCACCAAGTATAATGATGTATAGCATCTCTAAGCAATGAACACTTTAATGGATTTGTAAACAAAAAACCAACCTTATCTTGTAGGGGTACATAACATTTAGTTTCCTAAACTAATAATTGTTTTTCTTTTCATGCCAACAAAAAGTATAAAATAAAAAGAAAAAATCATAATGAAGAATATGTGAGGGCACACGGGATAGACCATGAGGAAGATGTAGCGCAAGTCCCGAAAAGAGAATTGATGACAATTTGAGATCCATCAATATAGCACAAAAAAAACTGTAATAAATCCAGAAAGCAAGTAAACCACACAAGTAAGCTCCTAGAACTTAAATATATTAGATATATACATGGTCTGGACTACCTGTACATAGGAGCAGATGCTTGATTTGACCGATGAGTCCTTCCAAACTGTTGAATCGCTCGATCAGCACTCCAAGGTAGTTCTAGAGTTAAATGAACTCTTCTTCTCTGTCAGTTGATATGCAAAACAGAAATAAAATGAGAAGAAAAGATTAAATGCATGAACTGTGTATACAACATACCATAACCATTGATAGAACATAAACATGCAAACAAAAAAATGAAAAAGAAAATGTCAGATGAATTTCAGTTGGATAAAATAATTGCAGAATATCAGTCATGCCTGATTTATCGCTCTTCTATCTGCCTGCAGAGACACACCAGCAGATCCGGCTTCAGAAATAATGGCAACTAACTTCCTACCATCCATAAATAGCTGCTTCTCGTGCATGTTGACCATTTCCATGGTCACATCCTTTCTAAAGCAATATAGAGAGAAGAAATCAAATTACATGTAAACTCATGTGATGATATAACAGGAGAGAAAGTAAACCAACTCACGTGTTCCGTGCCTGATAAGTTACACCTTTACCACTAGATGCTCGAACAAGCATACCTCTTCTCCCAGTCACTTCCGCAACTTTATCAGGGCCACCAAGCTGTTCAAATATTATGTCAACAAGGAAAATAGCACTGAATCTCTATAGCTGCAAATTATGTTCAGTCTGAAACGTTGATTGCACTAAAAAAACAATTGAGCAGATCCACCAAAGTTGACATGTAACAACAGTTCCTAATGTTGTCGATTAATTTTTTTAATTAAACCAGTTTCATTTGGTTGGCTCCACAACCTTGTATCTCCTACTAATGTCCAAATCTAATGATGGATGATAGGTCTTATACCTATCTTTGATGTACTAGCACCTAGTAACTGATCCATACATTGTTCTATCTCATTGCTTAATCAGCGAAAACTATGGATGACATGCCAAGCTGATCCTACCAACAAAATCAAGGGCACTTTAGGCCACAGAAGATTGATACACTAGACAACTAAGTTTGTCCAATTGCTCCCCCTTCCTCACCAAAAATGTAAAGAAAACAAAACAAACAAAAAATCAGAGGGGCAAATTCTTGTGTATTAACATTTCACAGAAATTATAAAAGAACAACGGAGTAAGAATGATAAATAACAAAGTAATACGGCATTTCAATATGCATTCACAGAAATCAATCACATGAAAAAACATGGGCAGGTATAAGGTTACATTACACTCCAGGATGTATCTACTACAACATCAAAGAAACAGTATAAGGTCATGAAGAGCAATAACACCTGATCAATAATATCATCCAAAGGATTGTTTGGAAGATCCAAAGAGCGGACAATTTCCACAATCTTCGACTTGCGTTCAAAGGCAGCTTCATACCTAAAATCAAATTCACAGATTATGGAATTATTCCTTTAGCAACTGATAATCAAACAGCACTACAACTATGATTTTGGAGAGGTTTGAGCAATGTGGCAACCAAGCACAGTAATATTCTATTCCCCAGCAGGAATAGCAGCCAGGAAAACAAGGACCTCTTTCCTCACTGTGAATCATATGCAGAAAAATGTTTACTCAAAGGGTTCTTCAGGGTGTAAACCAATCTCTCTCTTCAACATTTCCTTCACCCAATAGGGTCATTTTGGGGTTAAAAGGGTCAAGCTCTTGAACCAGAGAAAGTTTAGCTTCCCTAGAAGAATCTTAATGGACTTCACAAAAACAAGGACCATCTATCTCAAACTATATCAATAATAATAATATAAGAATAAGAACAAAAAGTTTTTCTTTTATATACCTTTTCAAAAGTTCAGTTAGATAGGCATGCCTTGCTTGCAAATATTCATCTGTTTTCTCCTTACATGAATGACATGCCCAGTCTTCAAGAACTGCTTCAGAAATGGGGGGCACCAAACATGCAGGATGGACTAGTTGACCACAACATGAACACTGGAGCAACTTCTTCCTTTCCTTCAAAAATGATAACTAATGATAGTACCAGATTACAGAATGTACACATCAAACAGACAGAAGTAGAAATTTTACCTCCTCTGAGTTGCATATCTCACAGATTTGAAACTCGTCATCGGAATCGACAGATTCAGGTGCAGAATCAACTGCTTCAACACAAGGTTCATGCTAATGATTCAGAGCAGTTTCCACTAATTTACCACTATAGGAAAATGCCTTGCAAATGAGGTTGCCATAATTAATAGTTAACATAGTCATGCCAACGAGGATAGGGGTATTACATGCTAACACTAACAACTTGGAATGTCTAAAATGTGTACCAAAAATGGAAGTAGCAAATCATCTAGCCGGAAAATAATGAAAGGTTTACACATGGCTTTATATTCTATCTGACCCTCCAACACTCACTTTCAGATTCTTCATCACTTTCTCCGTCACTTGCAGGCTTCCATCTTGCAGCTTTCCTGACTCTCCCTTTTAGTGAAACACCAGGTGTTGCTGAGTGCCTCTTCCGCTGAAGTTCCTTTACACTTTCCTCTACTGTTCAGATGAAACAGTGAGTATCAATAATGGCATTATATAAAGTATAAACGAACACGAACTACTTTCATACCAGGGAGTTCAGGTTTTTCAGGCAAAGGGTAATTTTCTTCAAGAAATTTCAGCAACAGCTCTCGAGGTCCAGAAATAAAATCATCAAGTTCAAAACCCTATTAAAATCAAGGCACAAATATGCATCAACTGACCAAAGCATACAATTCAAGGAAGGGAAAAGAAAGAAAATGAAAATGCATATCACACCAAACAAAGCATTAAATACACACATATTTCGTCACAGCTTCCTCAGTTCGAGCCTCTCCAGTGCTCTGGAGGCCAATAACCACACACTTGTCTTCAACCAATGCTTGCTTAGCTAGTTTAACAGCCGCAGGCACCTTTGCAGACATGCACATGTGTCTAAAGAACCGCTGTCAAAGAAATTAATCAATATACTACCTAGATTAGTAACAAAATCACACTGCTTCAGGATATGAAGAGAGCTGTTTTGAATGCCATGCAGTACATCTAAACTTTCTTACAATTAGTAACCAACAAATTGCACACCTGATGGCTAGACCAATATAATCTCCACAATTGACTAGAATTAGGCTTGTCATGAGAAAGAAAAGAGCTTGCTGAAAGCAATTCCACTCGCAACTCTGCCCAAAATTCTGCAGCTTTTTTGTACATTTCCTAAAATCATAGGATGCAACATAGACAATCACAAAAATCAGACATAAAAATAATAGAGAAAAGTTAGAAGTTATTTATCTTTTCTTGAGGGATTTTGACTCAGTTTTTGATCATTAAATGTCTTGAGAAGGAACTGAAATAAGATTAACTCCTCCAAGAAAAAAATAATGCTAGACAAACATATGGACACTAAGACTCTTCGACACAGGAATCACAAATAATGAAATGGATCAACATGCAAGTTATGCTTAAACTTTCCAATTTTAGCCAGCATATTCCTTCAAACCAAATATAATTCTGGGCATCTGGATGCATGAAACTGATAGCACCACAGATCCTGATAGCACTATGGGTCCTAAACTCATAGTGATTATTCTAGGAGAAAGGGGGAGAATGGACTGAACATGGGCCTCAAACCCATGTTCACATATTCTAGGAGAATCTAGAGGGGTGACGGTTAGAGAAGTTAGTGAGAGGAGAGAGAGAGTAAAGGACTATGTAAGGGATGGGGTAGTGTAAGGTGAGGGGGGTATCGAAAT
>JANIPM010000002.1:56281290-56293018 GCA_027478405.1 Erythroxylum cassinoides
CCACGAGCATGGTTTAAGAGGTTCAGTGATGCTCTTTGTAGATTTGGATACAAACAAGGACAAGCTGAGCACATCTTGTTTGTGAAGTTTGGAAAAAATGGAAAGAAGTCCATCTTGAATGTGTATGTGGATGATATTATAATCATGGGAAATGATACTAGTGAGATCAATGATGTTAAAAAAAGTTGAGGCTGGAATTTAAAGTAAATGATCTCGGAGCCTTGAGACACTTTCTTGGAATGGAGATTGCTAGAAGTAAAGAAGGTACTTTTATACCTCAACGAAAATACATTCTTGATTCATTGGAGGAAATAGGAACAATGGGCTGCAAAACCATGGGAACTCTACTGGAAGGAAACTGGTAATTCAAGAAACATGAAGAAGATCCTCCTATTGAAAAAGGAAGATACCAAAGGTTGGCAGGAAAACTATCTATTTGTCAACCAGACCAACTATTGCTTACTCTGTGAGTATTGTCAACCAGTTTATGCACTCTCCAACTCAAAGACATTTAGAGACAATCAACCATATTCTGAGGTATCTCAAAGGCAGTCTAGGCAGAGGATTAATGTTTCGAAAAAATGAGAAAAGGAGCATAGAAGGTTTTACGGATGCAGATTGGGCTAGTTGTATTGAAGATAGTAGATCAACTTCTAGCTATTGTACTCAGTTGTGGGGGAACCTTGTCACATGGAGAAGCAAGAAGCAGTCCGCAGTGGTAGAGTTTAGAGCAATTGCACAAGGAATTTGCGAAGTTATTTAGTTAGAGAGGTCAATGCAGGATCAGATCACCACTTCCTCTCCCACCAAAATCTTCAACGATAGCAAATCAATCATTAGCATAGTGAAGAATCCAGTTCAACATGATCGAATGAAACATGTTAGAATTGACCGAAGCTTCATCAAACGTGAAATAGAAGGAGGAGGCATTGAATTATGCTATGTTCCTACTCAAGCACAGGACGCAGATATTTTCACAAAGATCATGCCTGAGCCTAGATTCAAGACAATTCTAAACAAGTTGGGAATGATAAATATCTATTCCTCAACTTGAGGGGGAGTGTTGGATAATAATTTATCTTTATTTTTAGATAAGTCTGTTAGCTTAGGAGATTATCTTCTAATAGACAAGATAAGTTTATCCTATACACAAATTTGATAGTTAGTAGCATTAAAGTAGGAAATACCCTTGTATAAATTTCCTTGAATCAAAGGAATAAAGTGAAGTTTTTGACCCCTTTTCTAAAATCCTCTTGTCTCATTTTTGAATACTGCCAAGGATATTTAGGATACAATTCAACAAACTTATTCTAAAGCTAGGAATCCAGCCCAATTATATGAAGTTAAAGTAAAGACTATGGATACAAATCGAGGAAACCAAACAGTAAATGAATTAAACTACAAAAACAACCAATGAAAATCCCATTGGTCTTAGGGTCTAAAATGGTCTAAAAGCATGCAATCTTACCCCTAACTAATTAGAGAGGTTTTTTTTTCCGATAGACCCACATTAAAATAATAGTAGTAATAATTATTATTATTAAAAATAATAATAGACCTAAAAATAATAATAATAATAAAATTAATATGTATAAATAAAAATATTTTTAAAAATAAATATAAAACAAGATTAAGAATAAAAATAAAAATAAATAATAGATAAACAAACAAGAAAGGAGACAAGTAAATCCATTATAAGAAAATATTTAAGCTAAATAAGAAAATATTTAGGCTACAACAGGACATAAGCCTTGGAAAACAATATTTAAGACATGAAAAAGAAAATGGCCACTCTATGTGAAATCCTTTCCTTTTATCCTAACATGCTAAAATTTTCTATTAAGGGTCATGTCTTCGGTAAGATTCAGAAGAGTCATATCATTTTTTATCACCTCTACCAAGTTCTTCTTCGCAAACATACTTACCAAAGGTTTAAGCAGTCCAATGTTTCAAAGTATTGTATCTAAGATGGGAATGGCTAATGCCTATTCACCAAGTGGGGGAAAAAATAATTTGTATGATTATTTCCATAAAATCTAATACTAATTATGTCCATAAGATTAGGATAAAGTATACCATAAATCATGGGATCTAACAACTTTGTACAAATTTATTTCCTATTTTATACTAGGGTTAGTGTGTATAAAGCTAATGTATGTCTATTAGTCAGATATGAATAAAATTCCTCCTTCAAATTTTATCACAATTTTGATGTTTTTATTATCTTTTCAGGTTCATTAACAGTTCCTTCCAAATGAGTTAACATTTTTGAAGTTATAGCAAATCACTTACTATTATAATTTCAGCTATTAACCTCACTATGAGACATTAAGTAAAAAAAATTATGACCTATAAAATTCTCTCTTACAAACGGATAAAAGAGAACATTCTAAAAGTGAAAATGCAACACCATCTTAAAACGAAGAATTATGTTTATGTGTGCATGCAATAATTATGTGTCTAGTATAAGAGAAAATGAGAGAAAAAATTCCACCAAGCAGTCATCACATTGCTATTACACCTGAGAGAAATGTTATCATTCATATAATCATGCAATTCTAACATTCAATACTGCTTACAATTCTAAATTAAATGAAGTAAAATGTGCCAAAAAAAACAGAAAAAGTTAGTGCTAATGAACACTAAAACAAGTAGATAACGAACTAAACTACCAATAAGATGAATGAAAATAAGTCACACCTAGAAACATCTGGAAATCAATGAAACACGTTCCAACACCCCAAAGACCAAGCCGCACCATATAACCCATATTGCGAGGCTCAGATGCACCAGTAGCAGAACAATAAATAACACGTGACTCAGGAAGTCGAGCCTGTAATATATGAAAGCATTAAATGTTTAGTGTTAAACAGAAATGTCCTCTTTTCACTTTGCCTTAACAAAGAATGCAATAAAAAAGAATGTAAATTAGAGAAGAAACTTTTCATACAATCCATGAGGTTTCATTTGGGTAATTGATGCAACAGCATCCAATACAAGTCATAATTAGTGTTAATATGTTATCCCGAATAATATTTAATATGCTTTTTCATTTAGTTTAGGCTTCACAATGTTTTCATACTCAGTTAAGATTTCTTTTCCTACACGTCTTAAAGGGACATCAAGATTTATTTTTCCCTCAGTGACAAGGATTTGCTCTACATATTATAAATATGATGGTACAACAATAGTCAACGAACTTGTTATTTTTGAAATTCTATTCAACAAGATTCTCTTTAAAACCAAATTATTTTCCATCTTTCCATCCAAATTCCACCTTGGTATAACCATGTTTTATTGAAACCTAGATGCCCTAACTCTATCCCAAATCAGTAATGCAACCCAGACATTATCTCATCTGTTGACATCCACAAAACTTAGTGGGAGTGACTGGGTATGTATTTGCCTACAAGTAGAGATGCCTTCCCATATGCATGTGTGTCAAAGAGAGAGTATGGAGAATCACAAAAGTCATACTCAGATTCCAAAATAGCTATTAGTTGGACAACAGGTTAAAGTTCTTAAAAATTAAGTATAACTACAAACCTGAATCTCAAGTACTGCTTCACCTGTCCGTGTAGGTTGACTTCCAGATTCAGGTACCAAATTCTTTGCTTTATGGCACTGCCATGAACCCAAGGGCCATTAAAATGGAAGATATACCAATATATAGAAAGAGTGGAAAAACTATTTGATTAATTAGATGACAGTGCAAGATTGATCTTTAGAGCAATAAGTTAAGAAACTTCCAAAGAAAAACATAACCTAGTACCTCATCAAATATGACGAGACCATCAAACTCTGATCCAAACCACTGCACAAGTTGTTGCAAACGAGAACGACCTTTCTCAGAAGATGCAATGAGACTATTGTATGTCAAAAACACAACTCCTTCCCTAACCCCAACAGACTTTGAATCAAGTTTGGAATAGGGGAGCTTGTTCAATGCATGCACTGCACAGGCGATGTCAACCCATTTTATGTCAATTATAACTATAAACTAACTTGAACAAGAAATTAACATGAGTCTAATAATTAGAATAGATCTTTTACACAAACAAACATAAAAGAGAGATCAGAGGTGGCTTTTTATTTATAGTTCCAGAAAGAAGACAACTTAATATTTTGTATGGATTCACTAAAAATGAAATATTTTCCAATTATTTAAATTTGTTTCTACTTCCATTTATTCAATCAAAGAAGATAATTAGCTTGCATAAATAAAAGCCAAAAAGAACTATGAGTTCAAAATTAAAAGAATAGTCATAGTCAGAAGAATATTGAAAACTCAATAAATATTCAAGTGACACACCCACCAAATTTAACCAAAAAGGCGATTAATCTCTCATTCCTTTATTTTCAAGTTCTAAACTGGAAATCTTTTTCTAGAAACTAATTTCCCATTCACTTACTTTCCCAAGATTGGTTTACTTTCCTCTTCAAAATAATTTAACTTATTGCACTAAAGCAAGCCATTAGCTTATTACTACCAACTTTAGGTTCAATTTTATCTAATAGAAATGATGTAGGACAAATAGAAGAAGTATTAACTAGTACCTAAAACTCATGTATTTAGAAATATGGTTGATATTAGGCTGCTAGAATAGCAAGTTTCAAGGTTGGATTTAGGCCAAGCATGTAGAATTTTCAGATTTTGTATAGCTGGAATTTTAAGGTTTGATTGCTGGAAATCTAGGCTTAGGATTTCAGGGCTTAATATGGCTAGAATTTAGGTTTGAGATGGCTAGAATATGGGTTAGGATTGCTGGAATTTAGTGTAAGAACACAAAGAATGGATAGTACGAAACTAGGAATCACTCATAAGGTCTAAGAATCACTCTTACAAGAAAACATCACAGCTTCTAGTCGAAAACTCAAGTTTGCAGAAAAATTCCAGATTGCTTGTTATTATTGAAGAGCTGAATACACCTATATATAGAATTTTTTTAGAACTCTTATTCTAGTAGAAAAGGGTTTCTAACAAATTTAAATCTTATTCTAATAAAAATTCTATAAGTCCTAAACTAGGATATTATATCTAAAATAGAATAACATAATAACACTACTTCCTGTCTAATAAGGAATCCTAACACAATCTAAATTTCAGCCCTTATCTGTGATTTCAGATCAATTCTAAATCATCATCCCACTAAATTAAAGCTTGTGACTGATTAAGCTTTCCTCTTTTATTTCTTTTATAGACCTTAAGTTCTTTTGCATCAATTCTCACCGACTTGTCTGAAGTCATCCTCAACGTAGTTGTGATAAATACTGATCATATAGATCTAGATTCAACTTCTAAATTCATAAAATCCAAGTACTATCAAAATTTGGTCTTACTTAGTGAATGGAATTTCTTATATTTTCCTTTTTAAAAACGGTCTGGATGAATCCTAACCATTACCATATCCCCTTCATTGAATTTTACTAATCAACGATGTTGATTAGCATATTCTTTATAAGAAAAATTGTTGGTTGTTATCTTTCTTCATATCTCATCAAAGAAATCTCTCATTTGTTGTGCAAAACCTTCAGCTTCAACACTAACTCGTGCTGTTTGTGGTAAAGGAACCAAATCAATAGGCTTCCTTGATAGAACTCCTGAAATTATCTCAAAAGGGCTCTTACCAGTAGACCTATTTATAGAATTGTTGCATGCAAATTTTGCCATAGGAAGAATTAGATCCCAATTTTTCACATCGTCTCCAACTAAATATCTTAACAAGTCCCCTAAGTTCTATTCACCACCTCTATTTGTCCATCAGTTTGGGATGGAATGAACTTGAAAATTGAAGCATAGTGTTCCATGTTTTCCATAAAGTCTCCAGAAAAAAACTCAAACTTTACGTCATGATCAAAGACGAATGTTAAAGGTGATCCATGGAGATGTACAACCTCTTTGAAGAATAGTTTAGCAGTGTGGACAACATCACAAGTCTTCACCAATATATTTGCAAATTATTTCATAACTAAACCACATGGCTTCTCTACAACATAGGCATCAAAAACATACGTATTGTTGTTTCTTGTAGTCAAATGCACTAGCTTGTCATCATTGCTGAATTTTGACTTTGCAAGTGCACTCATAGCTTCTCTTTTATTCCTATGTTGTACTAATTGTGCATCTTCATTCAAGTCTACTTCTCGTTCTTCAACTACTCCAACACAATCTCCATCAACAACACCAATGATATCATCTAGTTTTGAACCAACAAGCTCCAAGTAGTTGCTGGTTAATCTTTTCAGCTTCATGTTTTGTTTCTTTTGCTTGTTGTACTATTCTTTCAACCTTTTGTACTACTGTTTCAGCTAGTTATTTAAGTATTTGAACTTGTTTTTCAATTGTTTCAACCCTAAGGCTTGTCAAAGAATCCACGACGTTCTGTTTTTCTTCATCATTAACACTTTGATCATCTCCTATTTTCAAACTCTCCATGTCATGATCATCTTCCATTGCCAAACTCTCCATATCATCAATATTTGAGTACCTTCTACATGTAGGCTTGAAGATTCAAATTGATCTACTAAATTTGAGGAATCAAAATCAACACAAGACTTTTTTGCAAAGATTTTATCATACAATGCTTGCTATTGATCAATATCAGTCCCTTCTTCTTGCTTATTACCGTGTTTTTCATGTTCAACATCAAGCATAGGTTGCTGGTTGGTATAGTTTTTTCTTGTGGGAGTTTTGACTTTTAGGGAGTGTATGTCAAGGTTGTCTAGCCACTCCAAAATTTGACGAACATATTTTCTTATAGGCATTGCTACGTGTAAATTGGTTCTTGGTTCTTGGTGCAACTTGTGAACAATGATCATCAATGCCCAACCTTTATGTAATATTCACCAGTATTTCATCTTGCTCTATGTCGCTATATATTCTTCTATACATCCTTATATTATGAGTCGCCATTGGGAACCAAAACTCCGATACCAAACTGATGTAGGACAAATAGAAAAATTGGATTTAGGGCAAACATGTAGAATTTTCAAATTTTGTATAGCTAGAATTTTAAGGTTTAATTGCTGGAAATTTAGGCTTAGGATTTCGGGGTTTAACATGGCTAGATTTGGGTTTGAGATGGCTAGAATGTAGGTTAGGTTTGCTGAAATTTAGCGAAGAACACAAAGAATGGATAATAGGAAACTGGGAATCATTCCTAGGGTCTAAGAATCACTCTTAGAAGAAAGCATCACACCTCCTAGTTGAAAACTCAAGTTTGTAAAAAATCCCAAAGCTGAATACACCTATAAAGAGAGTTTTTTTAGAATCCTTATTCTAGTAGAAAAGGGTTTCTAACAAATTTAAATTTTATTCTAATTAGGATATCATATCTAAAATAGAATAACATGATACTACTACTTCCCATCTAATAAGGAATCCTAACAAAGTCTACTTTCAGCCCTTATCTTTGATTTCAGCTCAATTCTCAATCATCATCCTACCAAATTAAAGCTTGTGATTGATTAATCTTTCCTCTGTTATTTCTTTTATAGACTTTATGTTCTTTTGCATCAAGAAATTAAAAAACTACCTTCAATATAATGTGCACCCACATCATCCAAGTCTCTTCTTGCGTCAAACTTTAAGTCTGAACCAACAGAAATCCACCTGTACAAGATCATTAAGAAAGAGGGAAAAGCATAAGAAAAAATAATTGTCCAAATTTAGCATGCTTCCAACAATAAGTGTAAATTAGATAACTGCATAATAAGAAATCACGGAAAAGAAACCCTCACTTACAATGCTTTTCTTCTCCCAAGAAGCCAATTCTCCAATATTAAGCCTGCAATTGTTCGACCCTTGCCCACGCCAGCTCCATCCCCAATAAAAAATCCAGCTCTATCACCATTAGGAAGGTGTTGGAGATGTCTCTGTTATGCAAATAGCCAGTGTCTTACAAGTCTAAGAATTCATAATCATTAACCATAAGTTATGGGGAAGAGAACAACCTGAGAGGCGTAGACCAATGTCTCAATCTGCAAGCATGACAGAGCATTTGTCTTTTCCAACTCATCCTTGGTTTTTAGGTGATAAGTTGGTTCAGGTGGTTGAACTGCAGATAAAGAAGATGTCTCCACAATAGGATCAGGATGAGGTGGTCCAATAGATAGTTTAGGAGGTCGCTGTATGTCAACCACAACCAATTAACTAGCACACTTAATTCAACCATGAAAAACCAAAATGCATAGATGAAGCTTAATCTAAGAAACATAGTGAAAAAACCTTTCTAGCCTTCGAAATCAAATACTTACATAATCTGTAAATGTTTCGCCCACATGGCCACCTTCATCTTCTTCTTGCTCCACTTCAATGGCTACCTGGAAGTTTCAAAATCAAATCAAAGACGCAAAATGCATAAGGAAAAAAATTTAGAAATTCTAGAAATTGTATACAAGATAAAGCACCAACTTGGAGATGCAATTAACTGGCATGTAAAAAACCAAAAATAAATCATTAAATGCTTTGCTTCCATCTTGATTAATCCACAGTCAACTAATTACAAAGGTAATGCGATATAGTAGTATTTCCTTCCGTGTAAATTAATAAACCTTTATGCCTCTCAAGAATATATGTCAAGATCTAGGTGTATCTTTTCCTTAGTAAATTTCAAGGATATGGTTATGTGAAATTTTAAAAAGTGTTAGATAATCTTAAGATTAAAAAGTTTCATCAAAGTGAACCGAACTCTTGTATGGTGACTATATATTACTCATGCTCCTAAAAAACCAAAGTATTGCCAACACAAGCAAGATTTGTTGCGACTTATTTCCAAAATTTAATCTAGAATTAATTTTCATTGTTTTTTGTTTGACTTAATTCAAAGTTCTTTCTTTAGTAATTAACATCAGTGCAGTGCAAGTGCAAGTGCAAGGATCCAGTCAATCACATTTAAGCATTATTAATTTGTAGCAAAGTTCTCCTTTTTTTTAATTTAAGGAGAGAAATAGAGAGAATAAAAGTAAAGGGGAGGGACCATGATAAATATTAGGAATTGCACTAAGCACACCTTAGCAAAGAAATGTACAAATTTTTATGGGGCTCAAGGCCACTCTTGGGTTGCTTGTAAGTCCACACTTGTTTGTGAAACTAAAAGGCACTAACTAGGTGTATAGTATGGTTTTTGAGACCAACTCACGAGTCACCAAGTGTGAAGAAGTATAAATTCATATCACAAACCGATGAGTAGTTCATATCCTACAAGGAGTAAAGACTAAGAAGATGGAAAACGAATACTTCAAAAGAGATGACTCCTAGTATCATTCAACTCTAGTTAATTTTATGCCAAATTGCAAGAATTGGTGCATTTAGACCAACAATGATTTACCTTCACAATATTAGAGCTCATGCTAACCTAATTTCTGCCTTTTAAGGCCCATTAGAAAGTCATTACAAACATATTTCATGTGGTATGTATATTTTCCTGGGCACTATATTGCTCAAAATTAATGCACAAAATTTCTTTTTTTTTTGGGTTGATATGTGAAACAAGAGGGTATAGAAAATATCAGAAGAAAGCCCACTTTATTTCTCTGATTATATGTAATTTATACATGAGTATAATCTATTCTAATATTACTAAACTACTGAGTTTTTCGTATATACTAACATATCCTATCTATAGTATATCTCATCTTATCTACTAGAAAATAAACTTATCTCCTAGAAGATAATCTCCTAAGCTAACTAAACTTATCTGAGATAATTATCCAACACTCCCTCTCAAGTTGAGGAATAGATATTTATCATTCCCAACTTGGTTAGAATTGTCTCGAATCTAGGCGTAGGCATTATCTTTGTGAAGATATCAGCTTCCTGTGCTTCAATAGGGACATAGCATAGATCAATGCCCCCTTCTTCTATTTCACATTTGATAAAGCTCTTGTCAATTCTAACATCTTTTGTTCGATCATGTTGAATTGGATTCTTTGCTACACTGATGGCTGATTTACTATCACTGAAAACTTTGGTGGGAGAGAAAGTGAAGATCTGTAGGTCCTGCATCAACTTCTCTAACCAAATAACTTCACAAATGCCTTGTGTAATTGCCCTAAACTCTGCTTCTGCACTGCTTCTTGCTACTACAAACTGCTTTTTGCTTCTCCATGTGACAAGATTCCCCCATAGCTTAGTACAATAACCAGATGTTGACCTACTGTCTTCAATACAACCAGCCCAATCTGCATCCATGAACCCTTCTATGCTTCTTTTTTCATTTTTCTTCAACATTAATCCAGACTTGGACTGCCTTTGAGATATCTGAGAATCTGGTTGATTGCGTCTAAATGTCTTTGAGTTGGAGAGTGCATAAATTGGCTAAGAATACTCACAGATAAGCAATATCTGGTCTAGCTAGTGACAAATAGATAAGTTTTCCTACTAACCTTTGGTATCTTCCTTTGTCAACAGGAGGATCTTTTTCATTTTTCTTGATTTTCCAGTTTCTCTCCAGTGGAGTTCCCATAGGTTAACAACCCATCTTTCTAGTTTCCTCCAGTAAATCAAGAATGTGTTTTCGTTGAGATATGAAAATACCTTCCTTATTTCTAGCAATCTCCATTCCAAGAAAGTGTCTTAATGCTCCGAGGTCTTTTACCTTAAATTCCAACCTCAATTTTTGTTTAAGACCATTGATCTCACTAGTGTCATCCCCTATGATTATAATGTCGTCCACAAACACAATCAAGATGGATTTCTTTCCATTTTTTCCACACTTCACAAACATTGTGTGATCACTTCCCTTCCTTCTTCGGTTTCAAAACCTGGTAGTATCCTCGTATATATTTCCTCATCTAATGTACCATTTAGGAAGGCATTTTTAATGTCGAGATGATGGAGTTCCCAATCTAAATTTGCAGCCAATGATAGGACTCTAATCGTGTTCAACTTCGCAATTGGAGCAAATGTCTCCTCATAATCTATTCCATAGGTTTGTGTAAAGCCTTGAGCGACTAATCTAGCCTTATACCTTTCAATCCCTCCAGCTGCCCTATACTTCACAATGAACACCCACTTGCTACCAACCACCTTTTTCCCCTCAAGTAGATCCACAATCTCCCATGTTTTTTTATCAAGTAAAGCTTTCATTTCTTCAAGTCCAGCTTCCTTCCACTTAGGTTCTTGGAATGCATCATGTACATTTTTTGGAATTCTTACACTGTCAAGCTTAGTAGTGAAAGCTTTAAACTTTGAAGATAACTTTGAGTAAGTCAAGTTATCTAAAATAGGATATTTAGTACATGATCTTACCCCCTTTCATAGTGCAATTGGCACATCTAAGTCACTTACCATAGTCTCTCTAGGAGCCGGTTCCTGGTCCAATGATTGGCCTTGTTGAGGAGCTTTAGGCCTTTGAGAATACACTAAGGTTGGTTTTTTGGGAATTGGTTCTCCCACTGAATTGGTTGTGGATTTTGTGGGAAGGTTTGTGAGATAGGAAGTGATATGCTTAGGTCCCAATAAATCTCTTCATGGGATGTCTCCCTCTGAAGAGAGGTACTCGTGAAGTACGGTTGTTTTTTGAAAAAATGACATCATATGAAACAAAGAATTTGTTAGTAGAAGGTGAGAAGCACTTATAACCATTTTGCATGGGAGCGTACTCAACAAACACACATTTAATAGCTCGTGGGTCAAGTTTGCATCTATCGGGTTGATTGTTGTGTACGAAAACAGTACACCCAAAGACTTTAGGAGGAAGAGAATTAAGGAGCTTAATGTGAGGAA
>JANIPM010000002.1:56423075-56451908 GCA_027478405.1 Erythroxylum cassinoides
CCACGATTAATAGTTGCTAGGAGAGGCTAAAGAACAACAAATTAATAAAATATGCTTAGTCAGGTTGTAAGCCGAGATTGAATCAAAGAACCGAGTCCTTACTGAATTCCCCACTTTTATCATTTTTTCATGTTTTCTTTCATTTGTTTTTATTAGTTAGTTTAATTTTATTTTCTTTTTTCAAAAATCAAACCCCCCCCCCCCCATTAAACCTAAACATCGGTTAATTTCATTCCATAAACTTTACATACACTCTCTGTGGGATCGACCTAGACTCACCACTACTATAATAATAGTCTAATTATTTTATTTTGACTAACATTACTGCACACGAAACAACTTCGCCCCCAAGATTCTTTAGGCATATTTTTGGCCTTCAACATACATCGAGCCATGTTAAGAATTGTTATATTCTTCTTTTCATCTACTCCATTTTGTTGGGGCAATCTTGGGACTGTTAACAGATGACGGATTCCATGTATTTCACATAAATCAAGAAACTCCTTAGATATGAACTCGCCTCCTCTATCAGACCTTAGGGCTTTAATTGTATAGCCACTTTCATTCTCTACATGTGCCTTGAACTTCTTAAATGCTTCAAATGCTTCTAATTTCTGCTTTAAGAAATAAACTCATATTTTTCTACTATAATCATTAATGAAAAGTAAGAAGTATCTACTTTTACCCATTGATAATGTCTTGACTAGTCTACACATGTCAGTATGAATAAGTTGAAGTGGTGCAGTTGCTCTTGTCACCACTTCTTTTAGAAAACTTCTTCTTGAATGCTTGCCAAGTAAACATGTTTTACATAGATGATGTGGGTGGTTGACAGAGGGCATTCCTTTCACCATGTATTTATCTCCCAATGCATTGAATGCGCCAAAATTCAAGTGGCCAATGCCATGTTTCATCTTTCACATCCACCTTTAAACATGTTGCTTTGATTGTCTTGATATTTAACATAAACATTCTACTCTTTGACATAAACACCTTGGCAATCAATTGAGCATGTTGATCTCTAAGCCAAATACAACAATCTTTCATGTGTATTTTTCAAGAAGTTGCCCCAAACTTAAAATATTACTTTTTAATTTTGGCACATAATAGACATCATTAATAAGTCTATGGCTTCCACCTCTTGAAGAAATTAGAATGGTACCTTTTTCACGAATTTGAATCTTTGACGAATCTCCAAAAGAAACGTTGCCTTCTACCATTTCATCAAACGTTGTCTTCACTTTTTTCGAAGTGATAACATCAGCCTTCTCAAATATTGAATCATCTAGACATTAATGGATGAAAGTGAGGGCTTATTGATCCTTCTTGATCTTTGCCAAAACATCTTTCTCATTTTGATACAAATCGGCTTCACTTTGAGATTACATAAAACCTTTCTCTGCAATCTCCCAAACATCTTGTGAGCTAAGCACGGCTTTCTTGCGAAGATGCCATGTTTCATAATTTTCATTTGAGGCAAGAGAATTGAAAAGGATATACTCCACCATTGCTTGCCTTTTCTCAAAGAACTTGGCTCTAATATCACTTTGTAAAAAAGTGAAGAGGTTTAGAGAGGAAAGAATTGTTTAGAAGAAGAGGTTATATTTCACTTGAATAATTTAGTTTAAGTGCAAAAGGATATTTATAAGTACAAAAATGACTCTTCATATCTAAGTACATGAACCATTAATGAACTCAAATAGATAAACCATACATGAACTCAAAACCATACATAGACCAATATCTAATTATGTAACTAATACATGAACATAATTAAACTCCTAACATTGAACTTAAACATCCATGTATCTAGACTAATTTTCAAATTACTCTTTAACATTGTATACTGCTGGATGTTGTTTGCTTGGGAAATAGAGTTATGGACATTATATAAGCTGCTGCTGCAGAGTGATTCTGGTATGTTTTAAAGGCATATGAATTCTAACCAAAAGTAAAATTAGTACAAAACTATGTCATTCATATTACTCTCAATAAAACGTTTGAAAGATATGTGCCTTCTTGGTAGGATGGATCAATTGGATGGTCAGAAGCTGCTCCTGCGTGTCGAACAACAGTCACTTTCCTTCCTGCCATTGATGCAGCCTTCTGTCCATTGAAAAACTTAAGGCGTTAGTAATAAAGCATCAACAACTGGTTAATGTAAATAACATTTACTTTTCCCATCTGAGTTTATGGTTGCTTTAATTCGAATAAAACGTATTCAGGAATTTACATATAACCAATACCCACGGTAATTATGGAGCTGATGATGGAAAGGCGATTTGACAAAAACAAGTTATATAAAAAATCTAGAGCTGCTGGAAATTTATTGTATGCTGGAATCTAGGATTTCAGATCTGAGTTTCATATAATAAAAAGTTAAAAAAAAAATACATATGAGAATCACTTATATAGGATTTGTAGAGAGCAATAATTGCACCTTGAATCAAAACAAATAAAACTATTCAAATATCATTTTTGGAATCTAAGATCGCTTAAAATATAAGAATCCTAGATAGACTAGCTCTCACGGATCAAAAACTAGTCTATTTTATTCATTGAGCATTGGAATATAAAAAACATAATTGTAAGTCCTCAATTTCTAGAAAGACTAGAGTTCATATAAAAAAGGGAAGCAACAAAGACATGGCATTAAATATTCAAAGACTAGGAGATTAACTATTTTTGAGACAAACAAAGTGAAACTAGAATTGAGATGGACAAAAGCCTGGACTAGGATGAGATTAGACAAAAGAGTCGATTAGAACAAAAGGCTTTGATACCACGACAACTTGAGAACTTTTAGCCTGAAAATCCTGTCTTCTCTTCATGGAGAACTCTCATTGTATACAAAGTGCATGGTAAATTTCAAGCCTTAAAAATAGCTAAATTACCATATACATATCTATCTAAAACATATAGATCCTACTCAAGGAAAGATTTTCAAATCTATAGCTGTAAAAAAGGCACATAATATGCTTCTGATAAGGCATAAAATCAACCTTTGATAGAGGTGTATTAATGCATAACCAAAACTGAAGCCAATTCCTTACCCATAATTGACAAATTAAAGTCGTTGACATAAACAAGACGAATTCACTACCTAACATAAAAGAAAAGGGACATGATGCCAACCTATGACCTTACTCTAATTTGATGGGATGTCATACCGTATAAATCCATCTTAGGATTTATCAAGTACATTATAGCATATCACACATGTCAAATAGGACCTAAATGTACTGCAGGAGGAACAACACTTTTAGCTCACTAAATACATGAAAAGATATTAGCATCATTATTCAATATTTTGCACTTTCTTTCACATCTTACAACAATTATACATCATTAACTAACAACATTTCAAACTAAAGGAGAATTGAGGCAAACACATAAACTTTCAAACAGAAGACGTATAATTAATGACTAAAAGGCAATATTAATGGCCTTCTGAGATTCCCACCAAATGGAGCATGGGTAGTTGTCTCATTTAGACAACAATAATGCAGATATAGCTGAAAATACCACTTGCCTGTAGGACATGCAAGAACATTCCACTCTGGGTCATTGCTCCAGAACATGAACAAGTCATGAGAAGACCACCCCTCTTCGTCAATTTCATAGCTAAAGAGTTCAACCTTTTGTACATGCCTGATGCATTTTGCAAAACCTAAGTAACAAGAGTCACAATATTATGGAGCAACCTCCAAGAATAACTTAGACAACATAAGTACAACACCAAAGCAACAGGCCATATGCCTAGGCAAGAGAAAAAAAGCAACAGGATTATCACAATCACAAAGATGAGGAACATTCAAATGGCATCGGAGTGTTTAGAAGTGAGGTAAACAAAGATTCTTTTGAACTATATATCAAGAATACGACATTTTCCAATATGACATGAATGGAATATCTCCAGACCGAGCTACAAAAGTGAAGAACACTATCTTCAATCAACAATGCTAAATTAGTAAGTCTACAAATTGAGCGATAACCGCATATTACAGATGCTAAGGGAAATAGGTTATCAACTAATGAAATCTTCTAAAGAGGATTGGAGACTACTATACATAAAAGAATTATTAGATATCTGACTAATGTGCAAGCTAAAAAAAATTCCTTAAACATGAGTATGCCTTAACTAATACCAAGTTAACAATACAAACTTTTATGTTTTTATTTGTGCATAGCATGCTAGAAGCTACATAAGGAAACTAACCAATCTCAAACCATTGCATATTAAGTTAAACTAGTGAGATTTTCTGTACTAATTTTTACTCAACATAAGTTCTATTGAGCAAGATTGTAAATACATGTTATGATACCTTCTTATTTGGAGCTAATTTAGGAGGATCCAAAATAACTATATCCCATGATTCTTTTCTTGAAAGTGCATCCTTCATGAATTCTGTTACATCTTCCCTCACGAAAGATATTTTTCTGGGATCAAGGTTATTAAGATTAATATTCTCTTTAGCAAGCTCCACAGCAGGACATGATGAATCAACACCTGAAATTTATGAAGTTATTTAATTAGTGTTGATAATACATGGAATTTCTAGATAAACAATTTTTAGTAAATTAAGAAACTTTGGAGCACTTAATTTAAACATAAATAGAGAAGGATTATATGATGGGTTTTTAATGCAAAATTTCACCTTCAGTGGAAAGAAAGCAACCATACTTTCTATATTTTTTGCTTTTCCCCTTTTCGTAGTTAAAGCAGCTCCAACGAAGAATATCAAATTGATATGTATACTTAAAAAATGGAACTTATAATTACTATCATGATAAAATAAAACCAATAATAGTTCCTTTTCTAGTTCCCAAGCCATAAATAATAGTAGTTAGCAAAAACAGTTTGTTTTTTCATCATTTCTATAGAATTTGATTAACCTTCATTTTTCTAGTTTTTCTTGTATCTACTTTTACTGAAATCCCCACAATTAGCTTTCAAGGTTCAAATTTAACAATGAGCATTAGATATAAGGTATGTACACAAAAATTAGAATATATTGGAATTAAAAAAAGGAAACATAAATGGACCAGATAATCCTGTAATTCTCCATTGCAACGGAATGTCATCCTTGGTTAGAGCAATGAGGTTACAAAAAGGAAATGCAATTGCTCTTAATTAATGCAAATGCTTGGGGGCAATAGCTTCTTCCCCAATTTTTTAGTTGAATATCCTCTAGCAAAGTGTTGTTCTAAAGATCAAATTTTGTCTATTCTAAGCAGTAACAGTGTATTTTCTTCTACAAATTCACATGAACAGAACTAACTTCCTATTCAATCTCTAATGATGAAAGAAGAAAAGGATAGCAATGTAATGCATCAACTCTATTTCAGTTGTACAAGTTCTCTGAACAAGGAGAAATCGAATAAGGAAAGTTAACAACAAACTAATACCTGTGACATTTATGGCACCTCCAAGTGCTGCATTAAGAGCAAAGCCACCACTATAACAACAAAGGTCAAGAACTTTCTGATCTCTTGAAATTGTGGATAAGAAGTGTCGATTCTCTCGTTGATCAGCATAAAATCCAGTCTTCTGGCCCACCAATGAAATTGCATAAGAAATACCATTCTCAACAACCTTGAATATACAAATTAAGAAGGAATCAGTTGTAGTTCATGCACTAGAGAATTCAACAAGGAATTCGAAAGCATTTTATGGAAATAGGTTTCAACAGGCAACATACTGTAATACCATAAGGCAAAAAATCAACAACAAAAATTAGCAATAAAAATCATGAAACTCATTGGCCTACTATCATTTATCCTTTTTACATCACAATTAACTGTTACTTAAACTACAATGAGTTATTAATGGACATCAGACAAACAATGTCATATGTCTAAATGGAAATAAAACACAACTGCATTAAAGAAAAAAGTGGAAGTATAAATCATAATGAAAATGAATTGGATCGATCATAAACACATAAATGGAAACATACCTAATTAGGAGAAAAGAAAATGTAAATTTGTGCAACAAAAGTGGCATTTGCATCATCACAAGCATATCATGCTATTGGTAAATTACAATTAATTGTGCAAATGTTGCCATGTAGTTTCAATAGTGTATTCTACCTTTATTCTTTCAGAAAAAGTTGATTCATGCCTTTCTACCAAATCTGACAAATCGACTCCTTCTTCCTTTAAAATTTCAATTGATGGCCTCCAGTTTATATGGGTAACTTCCTCAATTCTACTAATGTAAGCCTCAATTTCTTGTTTGTACTTTTCAACCCAAGCAGCAGATGATGCAATCACAGCTAAATCTCCAAAAACATCGACAATTAATCCAGACAATCTGTAATGAGGTATTGGCATGCAAATAGGAAGACCAAGCCAGATTAGTATGTATAACATAGTGAAGTCTTTGATATTCACCAGTGTAGCAATATTGTGCATTACATATGATAGTTCTAATGTAAGTATCACTGGACATATACGTCAAGAATTAGATAGCCCAACATTCAATAGGAGGGGTCATTGCTCTAGTTAAGGTCATCTACTAGTGACAATTCAACTTACTTTGATTAATATCTAGAAGGTGCCATAAATCTATTCAGGAACTAGATTGCATTAACATACAAGTCCATTTTAGGGAAATATGCATGTATCTGTACATGATAAAACACCTAGACCTAACATTTTAAAAAGTGAAATAAGAATTAGGTTAGTTATACATAGATCACTTGTGGTTTGTGTAAGTGCAAAGTAATACTAGGTGGTTTCAATTCAATTTTAAAACCCTCTATCGTATTGAAATTTTTAATCAACTCCATTAAAAACAAAAATCATTGGTGCAAGTCCACATGAGATGAAGTTTGAGTATGAAGGAGACAATGCTATGACAAATATCTTGTTTTACAATTAATGATCGATAAACTTTACAATTTTATAGGTGAAATTTGTTAAAAATATAAACAATAGGACTAGAGTTAAATTGTTATAACTGGAAATTTTATTTAGCTGTACAAAACACATGAAGTCCCCTGTGTATGCAATAGTTAGCAACTTGAAATATAAAGTACCTGTCTCCTTCACTATTGACAAGGCGATATGCATTTGTATGGGTAGATGGTAGACCTAATCTCCTACGCAACTTGACAGCTGCTTCAATTCTTGTTTCAAGAAGTTTCCCCATGTTCAATGCACAAGATGGATCTCTAAATGGCATGCATAAAGAACTGAGTACCCTTATAAAGAAACAAAACCAATGGGAAAGCTTATGCTAATTACACACCTTGTAGCTTCATCTTCAAGCTGCATAAGCCTAACACAAAACATTGACATTGAATTGTATAAACCCCACCCAATAGGTTTCTCTGTCCCATCGGTGACCAACACAATATCCCCAATTTTAGGTGGTGGTTTACCAATTATCCTATCAACGGCTCCACTGTATACCATTGGGTTTCCCTCCTTAAAAATATGTGTCTTCCCCTTTTTTAGTACAACCTTTGGTAGACCTGCTCAAACCAAACCTAAAAAGAAAACTTTACAATCACAGTAGATCTAATAAATAGTAACAACATTTTTTTTCAGTTGATGTTCTTTACTACTTTTTCTTCAAATGGCAACATATAAGACACAAATATAGTGAAATAACCAATTAAATGCAATCTAAGGGCAAATAAACATTTAAAGGAAAGTCATCCATATTTTCACTTGTAATCTTTTCCCGTTAATGGAATTATCAATTACCAAAAGAGAAAGAAATCTGCCATATTTCACTATTTTGGAAGTAATGTCCAATAAATCGAAAGAACCTATAAATCAACCATGTATAACAACCAAGTGAACGAGCTGCACATCTTAAGGATGGAACCGCAACATCAAATAAGAAGTGACTTATCTTTAAACCCCAAGACAACTACTGTACATCTCCAAAGAAGCAACTTCACCATATAACAAATCTAGCATTTGCTTACCAATGCATTCCTTCTATACTCTTTAATAAAAATATTGGAAATAGCACAACCAGTGACAATTGAAGCCACGACATTCCAAACCATAGCCAAACATACAAATAACATTTCCTCTCAAACTTATTAGAAAGTGTTGACATAGAAATGCATTTTGGCAATAAAATTTCAACAGGAATCAGATAGCACCAATAACTGAATGATAAAACAATTATACCTTTATAACTATAGTAGGCCTAGCAATTCAAATATGCTTACCGACATTGTTGTTATGATAGACAGCATGAACATCAGCAAATTGCTTGAGCTCAATTATTGGGAGTTTAGTCAGCAACTTCTTTTATCCTTTCTACTAGAAAGAAATCTAAACTTTAAATACCCCTTTTATCTTTGAAGAATAGGAAGGAAAAAAAATTGAAACGCAAAATTAAGGGGACCCAATAGCGCCCGAGCACATAATGTGAATAAAACGAAAAAAAAAATCAAAACTTTGAGATCTAAGCAAAGAGATCAAAAAGCGAGAAGAGGAAGTGACCTCTAGGCTGAGAAGAAGCAATCTGTTGAAGATGAGAGGGGGAGGCAGATGGCAATGAAGAGAGAGGAAGCAACATCATGAAGCGCGCGGGAAGCTTCATCTCCTGCATGTGCAAGTTATGAAACTTGCTAACAACACTTCCTTAGCTTGGTTTCTGTATTTTCAAAAACAAAAAATTAAATTATTAATTCCAAACTAATTTTATAAATTAATTAAATAAATAATTTTATTATAATCTTTAATATAATACTTATTGATTAAATTAATAATATTTATTAAAATAAATAATTAATTTTGTAAATTTTTACTAGTAAATAAATAATACTTTAATATTCATTGTAATGATTAAAACTATTTATAATTAAGTATTAATTATTCAAATTTGTAAAGATATTTTTAAAATAAATATATTTATTAAATGAAAAAATTGCATCAAAACCAAATAAAAGTAAATGAATATTGATTAATCAAGATGACAATAACTAGGCAATGGAATACAATTGGCAAGTAGTCTTGATTAGCAGTTAGTCTTTACCGTTACAGTTTGGTAGCTATGGACTTGACGATGTCATTTTAGTTTGGTGCCTTATGAAGTGGTCATTGATGTTGCTTTTAGTGTCTCCAACATTTGCGTAACAACACTTGAATTTCTAAATGTCAAGGGAGTGTGCCTTCGACCAGCTCTATAAACTGGTTTTCTCCACCTATGCATGTTGTCAAACTTAATATGGATGGAGCAGCTCGAGACAACTGTTGATATAACAGAAAAACTATTCACATCGTAAGTTGTTAATTCAATAGATAAAAACGCAGAGAAGAGAGAGAGAGAAAAACACACAGAATCGCAAAGATTTAGAGAGAAAAAAACATTTTCTTTATATTTTGGCATATCTGTGTATCCGTTATAGATTCCTTTAATACACGTGATTCACTGTTCAGTATGTGCTAGTATACGCTTACAATTATGAGTCCTTAGTTAAACTTTGCGTTAAAAGAAATTCAAAGCGAGCTTCCGTTGCTTCTCGTGTTAACGTCTCTTTCCTCATATGATTATGCAACAATTCCCTTTCCCTTAACGTCCTTGTCTATCAAGTTAGCTTTCGAAAAGCATTTTTGGATGTCAAACAAGTATTCCCATGTCGCTCCGGTGTTCTCTCCATCCAACCATTGAATTAACCACTAAGTGACTGCACAATTGTTTCTTCTTTTTATGCGTCAGTCCATCACTACTATTGGTATTTGTTCCACCAGAGAGAGGAATTCCAGTAAGGCTGAAGAAATACTGCCTTGCTTTATAAGTGCCTTCTTAAGTTGCAACACATGAAACACGGGGTATATTACAGTCTTTGATGGAAGCTCCAACTTGTATGCCACCTTCCCAACACGCTGAATCACCTTGTATGGTTCGTAATACAGGGGTGACAACTTTTGGTTGCTTCTTTTCTGAAGGAAATGCTGCTTGTAAGGCTGTAATTTCAACAACACCATCTCGTTAGCCTTAAATTCACATTCTGATCTCTTGGAGTCGGCATATTTCTTCATTCAATTTTGGGCCTTTTGTAAATGAAATCTTGTGATGATGGTCATTGCCTCCCTATTCTACAAAACTTGATCGACTTCTAGCACCTTGGAGTCCCCTGCGATATAAGGTGTATAGATCAATGGTGGATATCCATACAAAGCTTCAAATGCTGAAGAATTAATAGCAGGCTGATAGGTCGTGTTATATCATCACTTCGCTAGAGGTATCCATTACTGCCATTTCTGAGGTGTCTCACAAAAAAATACCGTAGATAAGTTTTAAGAATCTTGTTCACTGCTTCCATCTGGCTGTCTATCTGCAGGTGGTAGGCGGTGGAATATTTCAGCTTAACTCCTTGCAAGCACAGGAGCTCTTGCCGAAACTTATTTTAAAATATGGGATCTCTATCACCGATAATTGATTCTGGCATTCCATGTAATTTGAACACATTATAGAGGAATACTTTCGCAATGTCACAAGTAGAATAGGGATGTTTAATAGGAATGAAATGAGAGTATTTCGTAAATCAATCCACCATTACTAAAATAACTAATTTTCCCTTCGACATCGATATCCCTTCCATAAAATCAACACTCACCTCCTACCAACTATACCTTCTGGAATTTTAATAGGTTGCAATAGACCAGGATAAGCAGAACTATCATATTTGTTCCTTTGGCAACTCATGCATAGCTAGATATAGGCTCGAACATCCCTAACCATTCCTTTCCAAAAAAAACATGTTCTGTTGCTTCTTCAGTGTATCTACTACCCCTACATAACCTCCTATGGCATCATCATGGCTAATTCCAATGATTTGTTGACGGAGTTTTTTGTTTGCTCCTACCACCAACCTCCCCTTCCATCTCAATAACCCATCCTTCCACTCATAAACACTAGACTTCATATTGGTTGATTCCAACCTTCTGATGATATCTTGAATTCCTTGACCTTCTTGTCAAGTCTATTTAATTTCTTCCAACAATCCGCCTTGTATTTGTGTCATAGATAACATTAACATTTTTGCACTGGTAATTCTAGAGAGAGCATCAACAGCTACATTCTCTTTCCCACAGCAGTAATGCACTTCAAAGTCATACCCTAAAAGTTTCAGTAGCCATAATGTTGAAAAGGTGTAGAGAGATGTTGCTTAGTAGGTATGTAAAACTTCGATGGTCAGTTCGAACAATAAACATTTTGAGGCTTAGATAGTGATGTCGGTGTTTAATTGCTTTGATCACACCCAAAAACTCCTTTTCATAAGTAGATAAACCGTGATGCATGCGAGCTAACGATTTACTGAGGAAGGTAATGGGATGTCCTTCATATTGTAACACTGCCTCTATTCCCTGTCCACTTGCATCAACCTCGACCACGAAAGTTTTTGAAAAATTCAATAATGCTAGCACTAGAGCTGCCACAATTGCTTCCTTTAATCTCCTGAAGGTTGTCTACTCTTCTTGGTTCCATTCCAAGTGGGTTATTTGTTCCTTCTTAAGCATCTTTGTCAAAGGTTTAGTTATCATCCATACCTTTTAATGAACCTCCTATAATAGCCTGTGATCCCTAGAAATCCTCTCAATTCCTTAATTCCTTTCAATTCAGGCCATTCCTCAATTGTCTTGACCTTTCGAAAGTATGTTGCTATCCCTCCTTTCGAAATCGTATATCCCAAATATTCCACTTGACGTATCCCAAATACACATTTGTTCCCTTGTAAGAATAATTGGTTATCCTTCAATTTCTAGAGAGACATTGCAATGTGTTATATATGCAACGATAATGATGAACTATAAATTAATATATCATCAAAAAACACCAACACAAAATGACGCAAGTATGGTCTAAATAATTCATTCATCAATCTCTGAAATGTTGAAGGAGCATTCGTTAAACTGAAGGGCATGACCAGAAATTCATAATACCCTTCGTGTGTTTTTGATATGTCATGCATTCGAATTTGGTGGTATCCTAAACGCAGGTCTAGTTTGGTAAACCAACTGGCACAGTGTAACTCATCTAGCAACTCTTCAATAAGTGGCATAGAAAATTTATCCTTAACTGTGTGCTTGTTTAACTCCCGGTAATCCTCACACGTACGCCAGGAGTTGTCCTTCTTCTTGACAAGGATCATAGGAGAAGCATAAGGCCCATAACTATGGTGAATGAATCCTTACTTTAAGAGTTCCTGCACAGACTACTCTATTACATCCTTTTGCGTCCCTAAATATTGATAAGGGTGCACGTTGATGGTATCGACTTCGTCTTTCAATTTAATTTGATGATTGTGCTTGTGGTCCAGTGGAAGCTGATTTGGTTCCTAAAACACCTCTACATACTCAGACAAAACAGTGTTAATCCCGTCGAAGGCACTCCCTTGCCCGTCCATTATTCTCATCTGTCGCAATTAATACTCGATAGGAATCATTAGTTGCATCATCAATAGCTAGTCGTTGGTTGAATGTCGTAGCGTCTTCTAGAACTCCTTATTCGAAATGACTTGAGATCTACTTTCTAGGTGCAACGTTAATATGCGTCCTTTCCAATTAATTGTAATTGTTCTGTCCTTAAAGTTACATAGTACATCATCTAGACTAACCAGTCACTGAACTCCTAAGATTACATTGCACCCCCTATTGACAGCACCAACGCGTCCATGGTGAACTGTGTCCTTTGCATCGTCTAGATGAAATTCTTACAACACTTTCTACATTCCAGCTTTCTTAAAGATCACAACCCCCTTTCCTGACTATAGTAGTGTCCACAAAATTATGTGTACTTCCATTATCAAACAAGATGTGAATTCGTCGCTGTCGATGCATCCCGACTAACCTTATCTGTTTTAACTCTACCTCTCTCGACAATCCTAACATAGATTGCATAGGCACTATTAAACATTCTTCTTCACCGAACCTTCTTCACTCTCTTCCTCCTCCAGTTTCGGTGATGTCTTCCCACTATCGTCCTCTCCTGATATTACATAAAATTGAAGATATCGCTTCTTACATTTATGGCTCAAGCTGTATTTCTCGTCATACCAGAAACATAGACCTTTTGCTCTTTTCTCATTGAAATCCCTATTGCTGATGGGTTTTGAAGGCTTAAAGGATCTTCCTAAAGATGAACAGAACATTGAAGTAGGTGTGGGTAAGATTCCTTCTGTGTTGAGACTTCAATTAATGGTGGCTGGTTTCTACGGTTATGGGGTTGAATTCAAATGACCTCCAGTACTTGTGTTCCTGGTTACATTGGTTCAATTAAGCATCGATCTACTCATTGATAATAGGATCACCTCTTGCTTTCTAGATAATGTATATGACTGGTACATAGAATGCGATTCATATAACTTCACTGTAACCCTGATCTCAGTCTTTAATCCTTTAATAAAAAGTCCAACGAAGTACTCTTCTGGTAACGAAAGTCTGTTGGAATGATGATCGAACTGGCCATAGTAGTCTAATACCGTTCCCATCTGCTTCAAATTCTTAAAATCTCCCACTGGATCGTCAAACATCTCTGTATCGAACCTTTGTTTAATAGCCTTCATGAACTCATCCCAATCATCCATCTCAGATTTATTACGATTCCTAATATATAGTTGATACCACTCCTGTGCTCGTCTATCCATGTGTAGAATTGCAATATTCACTTTCATCCTTTCTGAAGTGTGATCCAGCTGGAAAAATTGTTTGTAACGGTACAACCACAACTTAATATTATCATTGTCAAACAAAGGAAATTCGATTATACTCAACCTTGCGAGTGGATTATTCTCCTGTGTCTCTTATCACGAATGGATATTCAGGGATGTTGGTTCCGTCAATCCGAGTTCGCCATGATGTCTCGCCCTGTTGCAGAAGTATGGTTCTCAGTTCCATCATTTCCTTTTCTACCTTCTCCTTCTTATTTTGAATTTCCGACAATATGCGCTCACTTTTATCTTGGGATTCCAACAACATTTTTCGTTTCGAATTTGCACCTCCATTAGTCCCTTCAAGTTTTCTTCTAAGTGTCGCATTTTTGCACCTCTCATACATTCAGTCATAGTTATTCCTAGGTTCACAGCTCTGATACTAATTGTTGATAAGTTTTTTTGAATAATAGAAAAACTATTCACGTCGTAAGTTGTTAATTCAGCAAAAGAAGACGCAGGGGTGGGGGCTTGCTGCCTAATAGTAAGGATATCTGGCTAGTGGGTTTCAAAGTACACCTGGGTATTTGTTCAAACATCGTAGCTGAGATGCAAGCCTTGCGGTTTAGATTATTGCTAGTATAAAGAGTAGGGTATAGGATTGTGGAGGGTGAATTGGATGCCCAAGTGGTGATTTACCTTATTAGAACATCTAATGCTTTAACTCACCCATTATTGGTCTAATTTTGGATATACGAGAACTATTAAGTAGGCGTTGGTCATGCTCCTTACAACACAGCTTGATGGAGGACAATTTTTATGCTGATGCTCTTGTTAAGGCAGCTTGTGATTTGGTGATGAAATGTGAGATATTAACTGAGCCTTCAGGAGAATTATTTCGTATTCTATCTACCGACACCTGTGGTGTTGCTTTTCCCAGAGGCTATTTTAACACTTAGTTACTACTTCTCTTTTTTAATAAAAAAGAAGAAGATGACAATAAACATACAAGCACGATTTCTGAATATAAATTTCTCAACATGGCTTAGTACCTAGTTAATATGCTACAACTCCGAAATATATTAAACCAATAATTCGTTTGTAAAGACTATAGACCCATAAACGACATTTAGGCTATGTTTGGTTGGGGGTTTATTATTAGAATGTAATATTATTCTATCGTTTGGGAGGAGGGTCTATAATCAAATGGATGTAAGAGGAAGGTTTCACATTACATCTTATTCTATCCTAAACTGTAAAAATGAGAAACCTCCGATTTGGGAGGTTTAGGATAAAATGTAAAATGATAAACAACTTTTCACTATATTATATTATAAACCCTTCTTCCAAAGAACATTTCACTATATTACACTATAAACTCTCCCATCCTTCCCAAACAACAATTTTTTAATATTATATCTATTTACATTCTATTATATTATAAATCATTCGATTCCATTCTATTAAAAAACTTACATTCAACTAAACATAGCCTTAGTTATCACTACCAACACGGAACTCCAATAGGGATTCATATTAGACCCATGTTCCTTAATCCTAAACACAGATTGGACACAGTTTGAATTATAAACCTTTTTCGAATACTTAATCTAAACTTATGTCAAATCCTTCTGAACAAGACTACAATTTGTTCGAATTCATTTCTTCTTTATATAAGAGCTAAAATAAGGCCTAAAAATAAAATATATAAGAATGGCAATTTCAACTTGACCAACTTAACGCGTGACTAATGGACCAAGTTTAGGTTAACTGAGCCTCAAACTAGATCTCAAGTCTAGTAGGAAGAAAAAAATCAGGCCAGCCTAAGACCCAAAATGTCTAAACCGGTAAAACAACAAAGTAGTAAATGCCTTTTCTCGTAAAACAACATCATTTTGCATTAATTTTATTTCTTCGTTCACCCTCCCTCGTCGTCTTTCTCACCGTCTCACGTCTCAACCAAACTCTCATCTCTCACTGTCTCACTCAACAATAAATCATCATTACGTCTTTGCCTCTCTCTTCACCACGCCACCAATCTCCATAAGCCGCCCTGTTGCTGCGCCACCATTCGCCAGCTGTAGCAATCACCCCTACCTCCTTTGCCTCGTACTAGCTAGTGTATTAAGGTACTCTCATATTGCTCAAATTTGGTTGATTGGTTATGATTTAAATGAGGATTACAGATGGCAATGGTTAATGATTATGATTTGACTGAGGAGTAGAGAGGAATTGTGGTTGACTGGTTGTAATATAGTATTTTGATTTTTGCTAATGGTGTAATACACTTTAAGTATTTGATGAAATGTCTGTTAGACATTTTTTTGTCCTTAGGGACAATTTTGTCCTTCTCCCATAGAGTTGGACAACATTAATTGCATTTTTTGGTTTTTAAATAAATTATCGGTTAAGTTACGTAATTTGATTCAAATAAAGATAATAAAGTAGCCCAATAAATAATCTAAATTAATGGGTCAAAGTCTAGATAGAAAATGGGTCCTAATTAGTATAGACCGGGTCCATATCGACCTTGTAATGGGAAAGCCCGATATGGAAGTAATATAAAGGTTAAGGTCTCTTGCAGTTTCTCATATCAATCTTAAGCATAAGGAATCCTTGGCCCGTTAGGAGAGCTTACATATTGAGAAAACTGTAAAAAGACCTAACCCGTGTCTTGGTGAGCACTTTCCGTAAAGGTCCCGAGAGATTCGTGATTGTTTGAAGCTCAAAATTGGCATTGGCATTAGAGATGGAATCGAAATCTAGGTATTTCACATTACCGTTGTTTTTTGATCTTTCATGTAGATCCATGATACATAATAAGGTCTATACTATGTATTACAATATCCTCAACATACGTTAGTTTATAACTTCAGCCATCATGTAATAAACGATATATACTATTTGCGTTATTTGATTTGTTTAATTGTATAAGGATAGAAACATTATTGTAATTTAACAATTTTAATTCAACAATCCTTTTTCTTTTAATTTATGTGGTGTTTTATTTTGCATTTTGCATTTTGAGTTTGTCATTTTGTAATTTTAATCATGCGTCACTCATTCCCTTTAAACTTCATGCCACTGATTTAGTTATGGTAAGATTTATCTTAGTTACGTAATAATGCTTATAAGATGCTTCTTTTATGACCTACTAAAGGCATAATCGCAGTCTAAAATTAGTGGAAACCCTGACATCTAATTGCAACAAAGGAGGGACAAAAATTCTGAGATGTTTGGTGGTTTTATTGTTGATGCAGGGAGCCTATCTTGGTTTTAACTTGTGAAATATCAATACATGCTATAGATTTTCCAAATAGATCTTTACTTTGTTTCCTGGTTTTCTTCTTATCATAGAATAAATAAATGGATCAAATGGAAGATATTTAGGTGTTAATCTTTCTGAATCTTTATTTAATGAAATTCCACTTCACTACACTACACTACACTACACCATCAAAACGAACATTTACAAAAGTTGATGATGATAAGTGATTAGGGTAGTTGTAGACATTGCAATAACTAAATCTCATGCAGTTATCATTTTGAAATAATTTATCATAAGTTGTTTAGAAAATGTCAAATTCCAAATAATTTTTCAACGTCTTTCTATTATATGAAATTTTCTATTATAAATTTCTCTAAACCAAGATCCAAACTAACAACTTCCTTGGTTGATAACAATGTCCATTAGAACTTGAACTTGATATTGAATTGTTATTATTGAACTCTTTACCTATTATTAATGATATGAACTTGTATTAAAGATTAATCACCATATAATTTACAAAAATAATATTCAATTGCAATTAGCTTGTATGTCAAATCAAAAAATAACATTAATTGACATAGTATAATGGACTACATTCTAATAACTATAAAAGATTTCCACCATCATATTTGCCACTTTTTGAATCACTTCATTAGGAGATGCTACTCATTTATATATTGCTATTTTGATCTCATATATCAAAAAAATAAAGAGCAATTGGATATTTAGCTAGTTCATAAACATGACATTTGAGTTAGTTACTTGATAAAATAAGTGTCTTTCTTCTCAAGAAGTTGTTCTCTTTTTGCAAGATTCCTTTCTAATTTACGATATGTAGAGTTAAGTGAATAGGTGCTTTTAGCACCATGGAAACCATAAGATATTTTAACCTCAAGCATTTATATGTTTTGCCCCCCGTTGTGTCCAAAATTGATCCATCTTTGTTTTTACCGTCCAAATGTTCTATTTATATAAAAATTTAGATTTTTGGATATATACACAGTTTGATACATAGTCATGTATCAAAGCATATAATTCATAAAAATGTGAAACTTGTGAAAATACACAGCCATGTTTCCAATCAAGTAAGTCCAAAAATGATCTTCCAAATGTATACATGATCATATAAGTATATACACGGCTGTTTATCTCTTAGGTTTGGCTGAATTGTTCTTCTTCTTATGATTTATTGTTCAATCATCACCCTAATCTATCTCCTTCTTATTCTATTAGGGTAACTGAGTTTGAACATAAAAAATGTTGGCTCAATGGATGTACTCTTAACTTATTTTAGTTTTTATACTTCTTAATTATACCTAAAATCAAATATTAACTGAAGTGAGTATCTTAAGTATTTCACAACAATAATCACTAAGTGTTAAAAAATAAATGTATAAATAGTTAAGCACATATCACTCTTGCTAATGCAGTTTGCTTTGCTCAATGTGTTGTTCAAGGTGTTGTTGATAGCATTCATTTTCCTATAAAATTTCCTCCTTTCCCATAACTTGGTGCGCCAGTTACCTCTACCAGAATATCCTATAATGTTTGCAATAAGCTTTATGACATGGTGAGAAAGAAAATTGGCCTTTGGTGCAACAAATCATTATCTTTTCAGGTAGGCTCCAACTTATATCCTCTGTGCTCAATGATTCGTACATTTACTGGGCTACACTTATTTCCTTACCTAACAAGATATACAAGGACGACAGGAACTTCCTTTGGACAGGGAAAAGCTTTTAAAAGGCCTTATGTTAAGGTTGCATGCAAAATGGTTTTTCTAGCTAAAAAGGAAAGAGTCATGGGATTGCACTCGACAGGCTAACGCAGAAGGCGAGATTGCTTAACATATAAAGACCATTACTGAAACTTCTTTTTTCCGCTCCAACGTCTCGTCTCTTTTTCTTGGCTTATTACCCGTCTTGCACATTAACTAGTCCTATTCTGCTGCTTTGTGGACGAAAATGAAATGGAATTAGATGTCCTCTTCTTTGCTCCCCTGGCAGGAATTGACAAGTGCAAAGAGTTAAAACTCTTTAGATGAAAAAGAAATGGAATTAGATGTCCTCTTGCTTGTTCCCCTGGCAGGAATTGACAAGTGCAAAGGAAGAGTTAAAACTCTTTACACTAGAAGACCACGTTTGTTTCCTCCTCTTCAATTTCTTGCTCTTAAAACTCTGGACACTAGACCTCATTTGTTTCTTCCTCTTCAATTTCTTTTTCCTTTTGTTTGGAGCTCACCACCAAACCAAACTTCTCAAGTCTGTCATCTTTGTTAAATTTCCACCGGAAGGTCGCAAAGAGCCACAAGCATCTCCCACCAACAATTTTCCATATAAGTTTTGTTCAATTTATAAAGATCTTTCACGTTAGCATAACATAGAAAGAAAGTATAAGGGTTCCCGATAGACTTCACTTTCATCTCCCTACTGAAGTAAACTTGCTCCTTTATTAGTTTATTCGTTAACTCCTATCTGTTTACATAGGAACTGAACAATCCTGGACATGCACAGTCCTGAGGTAATTGAAAATATATGGCCAATGTTGGATGCTACTGCACGAGTTGGTAAGAACAATATCATCTGCAATTTAAAAAGCTGTTCAAGTATGCTATATTAACTACCAGTAGGCATGCTCCACATCTCAATCCATCCCCTATTCCAATTAGTTGGGCAGAGATTATCATGTTCATTACCAACCAAGAGTTGGACAAAATGAGCTTTTGATATTTCAAAAAAGACAGTGGACACTCCCAAAAACAAAATGTAACTTGAGCTTAATTTCAGTTCCATCCATCAGGTACTAATTGGCAGAGTATATCAGAAGCTATGTCACCAGACCAGAAAGCTTTTCAATAACTATTTTAGTTGCCACTTGCCAAAGATCAGGGTGAACATAGAAGGAAACTGAAAGACATTGGAATCTAAACTTAGTTACAGCGTAACTCGAACACGTTACTCGGCTTGAACAACAAAATGACAAAAATAATAATAGGCATTCAGATGGTAAGAATATTTGACGAAAAAATAAACCTAGGTTTCTGGGCTCGCCTTTGTTTTTTTTCCCCCAATTGTACCCGAGAGGTTATGTCACCGTTTAGTAACTTCTGTAATAACAAATGACTATGAAAATGAATTCTTACCCCTTTTCGAAGTGACTGTTCATTGTTTCTCCATCTCCACCACCCTCTTTGGTTAGGTTTTACCTTCCAACAAAATCCCAAAAAACAGGAAATTATTTACCAAAATCTTCTGTTTTTCAATACCTAGGAGATCGGAAAATTTTGTTTTAGTTTTGCTGAGCCACAAGCTGATCAATCTGCAATTGCTCCACCCACGCCGCCATTGCATGATCAACTGCTTCCATTTGAGCATTCAAATTTGAATTCTCACTAGCGGAAGCCCCAATAGAGACATGTGAAGCCAGCTTTTCTTTCATCTCAGTAGGAGATTCTTTAACCAGAGATTGAACCCATGACAAATCAGGCTCCTCTCCATTACCAAGCTCAAATGAATTTGATCTGCGTAGCTTACCCAACTCTTCTGCACTGACAGTCCAGTCAAGTTTACCATTTGAAGAACCCCATTTTGACCAAGAATTTACGGAGCCAACAATGGCTGCCGAGTTGGACCCTAGTTCCCGGGAGCTGAGGCTACGAAGCTGCTGATGTTGCTTCTCTCGTTGAGCTAACATGGAGACTCGAGAGTTCATCGGTGAGATGGGTTCCACATTTCTAGGGGACATTCTTCCAGATGCAAATGAGGCTTGTAATAGAGAGTGATCAACAGCTTTCGGGGAAAAACTAGTGTTGATTGGTGACAACATGCTTTGCTGCTGCTGGAATTGATTGAGAACGGCAGATTTGTGAGTAGGGGAGAAAACAGCTGAAGCTAATGCTTGATCTGCATACCGGGGTGATGAGCTCTCTGCAGAAAAGAGATCATCAAGATTTGAAGGTGTTAAGACTTTCAGCCGACCTGAACGGTTCAAAGAGTTGTTGCTCAAAGATGGTTGACTAAGATTTGACAAGTCATTTAGGAGCTGTTGTTGCTGCACATCAAAATCAGACAGCAAAGAATAGTCATCTGTTGGAATGTCTCTTGCGTTAAGGGAAGATCTCAACCGACTAGACTGAAGATTGCTTCCAGGAAGATGCAAGGCTGGAACATTTTGCTGAGGCCAAGTAACAGATGAGTGTGACATTCCATTAGCAGATGGAGACATGGGCGGAGTGAATGGTGAGGGAGACATAACAGAGACCGAAGAAGGCGAGCCTGGCAAGAGATTCATGGCAGCAGCAAAATCCATTGCAGTAGCACCAGAAGTGCTTGACCGAGGAGATAGTACAGCAGAACCAGTGGAAAGATATAGTGGTCTAAGTTCTTCAACTGTGTGGGCAAAAAAGCAAACCCTCCTGCCACAATTTGTACCATCTTTGCAAAGCCTTGTTCGGTACTGGGCAGGATGTAGCCAGCATTCAAAAACACCATGTGCATATTCACACATATCTCCTCGTCGGCACGCTCCTTTACGAAAATCAGGACATGGAACACAGCTATAATGGAACTTTCTTGGATCCCTTCTCCGTGCATTTTCCCCTGGATGAACAAAAGGGCATTCAGTCCAATCATGAGAATAGGCACGAGAACAAGGTCTCACCTTGAAAGAATACATCCTGAATTCATCAGTGGAATAGATACTATTTTTAATGTCTGGAAGAGATGGATCCACAGGGTATTCTTTCTTTTCTGATGCAGCATAAAAAGGTGCATCGCCAAACTTTGATTTCATAGGAGAATCTAAACCAGACAAAGGAGACCCATTTTCCATGGAAGGTGAAAGCGGTGGGGAATTCGAATTTCTTGCCAGAGTAGAGATCCTTAGATTACATTCAGTGACTGAATCATCAGTGGCAAGGAGCTCTTTAAGAGCCATCTTCAGATGTTGAAGTTTTGGTGGCAAAACAATAACATCAATTGGACGATTACCATTTGCATCGACCAAATTAGGATCTGCACCTCCGGATAGAAGCAACTTCACAATATCAACAGCATTCACTGCCCCACCTGAAGCAGCACAATGCAGTGCAGTACTTTTATCCAGGCCACAAGCTCGATTGACATCAACATCAGATAGAGAAAGAATCAGTTTAATAACGTCAGCACTTCCATATGTGGCTGCCACCATCAAGGGGGTTCTATGCTCATTAACCATTTGCCTGGAACCCTTCTTTCGGCCATACCATAGGCCAACCTCATCAACACAGGAAGGATCACGCTCAATTGATCTTTTCAAGTTTTCCACGTCATCATTAGCTGCAAGATCAAGCAAGTTTGCAAAAGCATCTTCCGTCTCAATAGTCAAGTGATTCATATCTATGTTGAACAGTTTACTTCTGCCCAAAATAAATTATGGCAACAGCAAGTAATCCAATTGAAGTGGGCTTTAAACCCTCCACTCCTCGGCAAATACATTCATTTGCCCAAAAGCACAACTGAAAATGAAATACAACCGCATTAATCAATCTGCAGATAAGTCCAATTATCATCTCATCAGTAAACTAAGACCAGAAAAACATAAAAGCTCAACAATGTTTATAGTACGGAGAAGTAATAAAAATCATAATGGGACAACCATTGTCCCACCCATAAAACAGGAGACAGCAACGGCAAACTACTCCATCACACCAGTGGCATTGGAAGGTAAGCAATGTTCTGACAGTTTCGGAAGGGAGGTAGAAGGATGAAAAGAAAGCAAGAGGTAAAGTAGGCACCCGGTGGGGTGTTTTAACTCTGACTCTAAGTTGTACTCGTCGGTAATGAGAGGAGTAAGGACAAAAAAGTTGCATAAGGGATTCCAATTCAAGGTTGTAAAACAATTTGTTACGAGAGGATCCACGCAATCTCAAGCTCACCAAATGACAGAGATCAGTATATTAAACACACAACACAAATAATCGGAGGAAAACCCGGAAAAGGGAAATAGATTCTAAAGCCCCAAGCTTGTTAAAATTCCTAGATTTAGCAATCAGCGAGTGCAAGAGAATTTACCAAAATCTTTATAAGCATTTTTTTTCCTTCACTTGTAACACATATATGAAGAAAATAACACTCTTCACCGGAAAAACGATATTAAAAAAATGAAAAACAGTATCTTTCCGTTTATTGATTTTTTTTTCAAGTTTTATCAGCAAGCGAAAAGAAAGTCAAGGAACAATAGACATCAAATGCATGACCTTTAACCATTAAGAAAAGAGTGTAATAAAAAAAAGGAGACTATAAGAAATTAAAAAGACAAAGAAGCAGAAGTGAACGCCATGAGATTAAACATAAACATCAAACAAACAAGTCATAGTGAAAATTTTAAATCAAAGGGGAAAACCACAAGAAAGAAATAGAATGAAAAGATCAAAGAAGATAGCAAAAAGATCTAGTCTTTTGCAAGTGATCACAAGCACATATAGCAAAACCAAGGTGTTGTCCAAGTGTTTGAGAAGAGAATCTTCCCAGTTTCCTTGGTTCCAGCTAAGAAAGTAAAGTGTTGCTTCAAAGATCTACTCAACTATGATGAAGGTAGTAAAAAAACCCACTTCACAGAGCATGAAAGCTAAGAGGCTTTCAAGATATGAATGAACCAAAGATTTACCTGAGGAGAAAAATCCTTGCTCTAGTGAGAGAGAAGAAAGAGAAGTCTTTTGATAGAGAAAGAGAGTCTTCTTCTTCCATCTCCAATTTCTATGCGCTCTCCCTGCTTTCTTTCGTGGAAAACAACAAAATTATATTCTTTAAAAAAGAATTATTAATTGAGGAAATAGTCACTCCAAACCTTTTTTATATTCATTTATTTGGGAGATTTCAACTTTATTAATTATTACGACAAATCCTACAAAAGGGCAAAATCGCACCGAGAAGAGATTGTGAATGGGGTGGTGCTTGCTACTTTTCTTACAACCGCCATTGCTCTCTTGCCACGTCATTTGCCGCCTTGACATGTACTGTAATTTTGGCTAAAAGTTGGGTATACAAATGTCATTTTACCGTCACCCATTGCCCCCAACAGAGGACGTGGCTTAAATTTACTGGCTTCTCCGTTTGGGTGGGGTACAACTTGATAAAGAAGCTAATATGCCCTTTGTAATAATTTAACCCTTGTCCTACGGGATGGGAATTCATGACGGTTAAATTGTGGGAGATAATCATCAAGTGCTCTCACAACTATATGAATATCGTTGAAGCCGACATCCAAGTAGCCAATGACACTATGGTATCAGTGATTAAACATTCTCATCCCTTAATCAGAGGTCTTGAGTTCGAGTTCTGATAATAGAGAAATCTGTTTAGACTGTACTTTATTTTTTACGGATTGACCCGATGCGAGCAAGAATTAATCTAAAAGTGAATAACTTAAAGATGCCTTTTTATAATTGAGATCCTCCTAAGACACTTCGTGAATTAAAAAAAAAAATTACGTTACTATTTCCAAGCCACGTCATGATTACAATGGGGATGCACAGCAGAGAAGACGAGCCAAGGATCGAAGACCAGTAGCGAAGAAACTGGGAACCGATTGTAGAGCGGCAGAGGCAACCGGTTTGGTGGTTAAAAGTAAAGCAAAGTGACAGAAGAAGCCGGTTAACTAGATTTCCACGTAGAGACCGGGTCCACCAATAAGAGAGCGTCTTAAAGGGTTCTACTGAGCGGACGCGAAAGTGCTAGTCAATTCCAGTTAAATGTTTGGGTCAAATCACGAGTTAAAAAAGACGTGAGGCACCAACGCCAAAATTTGGTGATCAAAAAGCTTATGCATCTTTGGATAAATGAATATCTTCTCTCGCATCTAAAACTAAAACTCCTCCTTCGTTGTCGTATTTGATTTTTTTTTTCAATATCCCTGCATTTTCTAAATCCCACATTTGTATTCTGGTGTCGCTACGAATGCCACACTAATATTCGATACTAAATTTAGTTTTAATAAAGTAATATTTCAATAATGATTAATGTCAAGTATCACTTCGAGTAAGGTTTAAAGTTTACAAAATAATTCTTAAATTTTTTAAAATTATAAAATAGCTCTTATATGTTCTATAATTTATAATTTTGCATTAACTCTTTCTTTAAAAAAATAATAATATAAATTTGAAATAAAAATAATCTATTTATTTATATTAATATTATTTTTCACATATAAATAACAATCATAGTTAATATAGAAAGATGGTTTAATCATCATATAAAATAAAACTAAAGATAATATAAAGTATTTAAAATATTATAATATTGCATATATAGACTTTAACATATGCATCAAATACAAGTGAAATTAAAAGAAGAAGATAATGAAAAACTTGGAACTTCATTCAATTGAATATTTGCTCAAATCATATTGACCTAAATTCTTATTTAATACCAAAATCATCATCATTGAGAGGAATCTCATCTTTACTATCATCCAAATTCATTACACTAAATAACATGTTAATATTTTTTCATCGAAGATTATCTTTCAAGTCACTCTCACTTATTAAACTTAGTTCATTAAAAGTCCAATCAACTAAAAGATCGATATGTTCAAGGCAAATTGAATCTCCAGAACTATTTGTTATATTAAGAGTCTTATTAAACAAATTAAAAAATTATTAAGAAATTACAAAAAAATATATATTCAACTTAATAATGATAATAACATGCCTTTGTTAAAGCTTTTAGCTGTATTGAACAAAAAAACTAAGTTATTCAATCTTTTGTATTTCAATCTATTCCTTTTCTTAGAATGAATGAAATCAAATATGCTCAAATTCTTTTCACACCATGTTGTATTCATACATTGACTTAAATTTTGAATTGCAAATATTTCTAATTTTGGAACACCTCTTTTGAATTGGTCTTACAAAACAATTATACAACAACAAAAGTAGCATTATAAACCAAATAAAGTGATTATTATTTTCCAACAAGTAACAAAGGTGAAAAATATATATACCAGAATTAACTTTGTCTCTTTGACGAATAGTAATGAACATCTCAAAATCACCGGAAGTATTCTTATAAACCTTCATTTGTGAGCTTAGTAGATCTTGATCATCTCATGAGTAACAATTGGTGTAATAATTAATAGCATTCCTTGTTAACTTTATCTTTCTTTGTAAAAATTGGCCTTAAAAAGTCATCAGGATTAAAGAAATGTCTCATCTACATTTACGGCTGATGGACACGTTTGAGTATTTCCTAATCTATTAGTGTTGTTCTTGATTGTGTTATTCTTTGTTTAATTGTAACATCTCATTCCCATATTAAGAGTTAGAAACCAAAAATATAGTATATGAGAGATCAATGAGAGATTAAGAAAAATGTTTTTTCATGCTCATGTATATTATTAGCATACATGCATGCAAATTTAAATTTTTGCACATATTAAGATGATTGTACATGCACTCATTGACATTCCGGATATTGTGATATTATTGAGAATTGTGATTTATTTGCATTGAAACCTGAATTGGAGAATATAAATTGTTGATTTAGAATTTTTGGTAAATTTTAGGAAAAAATTATGAAAATGTAGAATATTATTAGATTAAAAAAATGCCACTTGATGAGTAAATTGATGAAAGGAAATAGAAATAAAGGTTTAATGATATTGAAGAAATTTCATTGACGACTTTAGAATTTTTTAGAAAATGATATTAAAAATTAGGAGACAATTATAGTAAAAATATTGGAGTTAGTTGGACTAGATAAATGAGAATCAGTTAAACCCCTAAGAGATGGATGAGTGACAAGTGTCATATGTAAACTTGATCTTAAAAAGTTTACCATTGTTCTTTTAACTTTGAAAGACAAAGACACTTTTTGTCTTGTCTTAAGAATATCTTCTTCTTGGTTATCTTCTTCAAGTTTGTTCCTTTATACAAATTTTTCCATCAAATCTTCACCAAAGAAAGATCTTGTTTTCATCTACCTTTTTCTACTCCCAACTTTGGTTTTCTTTCATTTTCCTCAAGAAAACTGAAACTTGCCAACTTTCATAATAATGTACGTGTGTTGCATGGAGATTAGGGTTTCTTGAGATTTTGACAAAGTTGAAGATTTAACAAGTAAGTATTAAGTAAATCCTTATGAGTTGTTGATATATGTATTAAATTTGGTGAATTAGTTGATATTCTATATTCATGAGAAAAATATACTCTTTCCATGTTCTTCGTGAATATAAGATGGAAATGTGGATTTGTTGATTTTTCGTTTTGATGGTAAAATGTTGTAAGATGTTGTAGAAATGATTTTTAGAGTTGAAAGATCTTAGAAAATAGGTATAACTAGGTGTAGAAACTTTTTAAAGAAAATAGACGTAAGGGCTCTGTTTTCACTGTATATATATATGCATGTACGTGAGTTTTGAGAGTTTTAGAGGTGAACAAAAAAATGAATTTTGAGTTGAAAAATAGTTGTAAGATGATGTTCTGAGATAAAAAAGATTGCTTAAATGATAGTTAGAAGAAGAAATTTAAGAGAATGCAAAAAATGGAAAATGTACAAGAGATGAAAAAGTGCAGCAGTGCAGAAAAATGAAGAACATGCGTGAGAATTTCTAGTTTTGGACATTGGTGTTAAATATGGATTTTTTATTGATTTTGACTGTTTGGAGCAAACTAGAAGTTGAAAATGGAGGATGAAATAAGTTAGAAATGGTTTAAGTGAAAGAAAAAGAAGAGAAGAAAATCGCAGTATCTGAAGAGAAGAAGGATCGCGTTTTTAGGAGAGGAAGTGGAAAAGCGTGATCGTGCAGACTTTCCTCTTTTGGCAGCACGATCGCAACTTTGATAGGTGAGTGGAAACTCAGGATTGTTCATGGAGGCTGACGCAGCGTCCTTCGATCTTTTGGCTATATCTCCTTCTTCCGACCTTCAAATGACATGGGACTTGAACCATTGGATTCGTAACACATTGATTTACATATATAAAAAAATCTTAGTAATCTAAAATCATGTGAGAGAGATTAAGTGATAATATTGTCCCGGAAATGATGAAGAAAAAGCTGAAAAAAAGAGGTAAAAATGTGGTCTGAAACTTCCATGATTAAACTGTATTGATCTAGAAAGATTTCGACAAAATTGTCTTTATAAAAATTGTAGATATTTTTTTTAGTTTTTTAATGATATAAAGTCTGAAATTTTTGGGTTTTTGAATTGAAAGTTGTGGGGGCTCGAAGTGAAGGTGAGTGATTGGGAAGTCGCGATTGCAACGAAGTGTTATCGCGACTCCTTCTTGTTTTTCTTCTGTCATGCCTGTGACTCTCCCTCACACCCGTGATTTTTCATTTCTCACACCTGTGACTTTTCTGTCTCATGCCCGTGAGAGTTGATTGTTGGACTAGCATGATTTTAATTTGTCATATCGTGACACTGTGCTCTCTAATACCTGAGAGCATTTTGCAATTGAACAGTCTTACTTCTTTTGATCATAACTTCTTCTCTAGACCTCCAAATGACTTGATTTTTGAACCAGATTCCTAATACATTATTCTACCTCCCCATAAAAATTGGTAGCGTTATGAATTGATTTGAAAAAGATTGGTTGAATGAAAGAGAGGGAATCTGTTGGAATAGTATGAACTAGAATATTTTAGTGAACATACTTCGGTATTTTAACAATATCTTGTTCTATAATCATCCAAATGAGATGATTTTTACTTTTGAGTAAACTAGAGACATATGGATATAAATTACATGAAGAATTTGAATTTCTATTCAGTCTCTAAGACTTTCAATTTCTGAATAAAAGTTGAGTATAGTGTACTGTTTTAGTATAAGAATAGTGAAAGTGTTGCCAAATTACTTCATTTGCATTATCTAATTGATCATGGAAAATAGGCTCAAAGGTCTGGAAATTTGGAGAAATTTATATAAAGAACGGAGAGTTTGGATAATGTGTAGTCTTGTAA
>JANIPM010000002.1:56471648-56482081 GCA_027478405.1 Erythroxylum cassinoides
ATATTTTTAGGTTAAATCATAACGGAGAATATAGAATCATCCTCTACTCGTGGTAAGTCTGATCTAGCATGGAATTATTTTTCTTATTCTCAAACATCTGATAGGAATATCCAATATAACTATAAGTTTTGCGGTAGAATATTTAAAGGGGAAGGAATTTTTAGAATGAAAGAACATCTTGCTTATGTTAACGGTAATATTGCTTCTTACAAAAAAATATAATTTGATGTTCATGATATGATTGGAAAATATTTGTAGCAACAAGTAAAAATGAAAAAGGAAAATAAAGAGGCTCATGATATATCTTTTGGAGATGATGAAATACCACAAGTATTAGATAAAGGAAATAGAAAAGCTACTATTGATATAAGTTCTTATTTTTCACCAAAAACTACTCCTGGTTCTCAACCTAGTTTAAAAGTTTTATGGTTGCTAAGGATATTATTTTGCGATGTAAAAGAGCATGGACTAGATGGTTCTATCATTCATGTATTCATTTAAATGTTTTAAATTAACCACATTTTCAAGAAACAATTGATGCTACAACAGTAATAGGTCTAGGATTTAAGGTATCATCTTATTATAAGTTGCTTGTGCCTTTGCTTCAAGATTTAAAAAAGGAATGTTAGCTAATTGTGGATACCAATGTTTTAAAACCGGATCGGCCATCAAACCGGTCGAAAGAAAGGTTTAAAGTTATAAGTTCAACCGGTAGTGAGCCGCTAAAAAATCGATATATAAGTTTTACTTCTTATTTATTATATATCGATTTTATAGATATTCACTACCAGTTAAACCTCTAAATCTTAAGCCTTTCTTTCGACCGGTTCAATATTAGATCCGATTTTTAAAACATTAATAATAGGAGTGTTACGAGAGAACAACGAGTTATTCAAAGAGTCCTCTCTCTTAGGAAAAGTTATGATCCGTACGCATTAACCAAGGCCATCATGCTTTTTCTCAAAAACTAACTTCTCATTGATTTATTCCCCAGGTATAGAAGTGCCCATCTATATTTAAGTCACTCACTTGCAAGTGGCTAACACAACCACAAAAATCATGTGTAACTGCTGAAGCATGGATTTTCTTTAGCTTCTAAAGGATGAATAAAGACCATCTTCTACTATTTTCACAGATGCAGCTTTAAAGTTGAAGTAGAAGAGCAACAGGTTCTCTTTAGATAGTAGCACCTCAACAAGCCCTTTGTTATACCAAACTTTACGAGCCCTTCTTGAGATAGCCAAGAAAGGTGGTTTGTCGCCAAGAAAGAAACCCAGGAAGGATGCATCCCAAGAGCTAGCTCCTGCTCCCAGAATTTCAGTATCCGAGGCAACAATTTTCAAAAGCCCCTCATCTTTGGCAGGCAGTAACGAAGCGGGTGGTTACTACGATCACTTAAGACTCGTTTCCAGCTCCGAATGTTCTCGTTAGAAGATGGTGTATAATCAGAGAGCTTGTTATTGGTAGGGAAGGGAGTAGCTTGGATGAAGGATAGACGAGGAAATTTACCAACTTTAGAAGCTACAGAAGGGGAGGACTGGTGCAAGGCAATTGGCTCTTCAAGAAAGTAAGGCTCGGGTTTACAGGAAGTCATGATGCAATTCGATATTAATTTTTAGGTTCTTCAGCATACAGACCAAAAACAACAATATTCTGATCAATTTAACCGAAAGGTTCGAACCAAGAAATGCCACCCATAAAATAAGTATAGTTGATAATGATGTAGTACATCCCGCTTTATGCTAAAGGTTTTCCAATGCCTAAGGTGAATTATATCAACGGCATGTTGGCCGCCATAACTCCATATTTCGAGGCATGATATGCGTCTGCACTGCAATGATTAAGATCTTGGTTTGTTTATCATTTCCAAAACGATGTGACATATGAAAAGACTCCAAAAGAATTCTCAGGTAACGGAAATCAACTGGGACACCACTTGAATGGTTTAGAACAATTATAAGTTTCCTTTTTAACGCTGGAAAATCAACAAGGACCCCAACCTCCGCCTCCAGGGGTTAGAATCTGAAGAATTTCACCTGCCTGCACCTCAACTGTGTTCTTACCTCCAAGATATATCTTTCTTTTATCCTTTGTAATCAAGAAATTAGCCCCACGAGCCCCATTTCTTCCTCCTTTCAAACCTCTTGGAGCATTAACACGTCTCTCTGAAAGAATGCTCACTACAACTGGTCTCCTGAACTCTATCTCCCTTACCAGACCATCACCCCCTTTATGACGTCCAAATCCCCCACTATTCTCTCTCAATCCAAATTTATGCAAAACAACAGGATACCTTTGTTCGAAAATCTCAGGATCAGTCATGCGAGTATTAGTCATATGGCACTGGACTCCACTTGTACCATCCCAGCAAGGGCCAGCTCCACTCCCACCTCCGATGGTTTCATAATAACCAAAAGTATCATCCCCGAAAGTGAGATTGTTCATACAACCCTGAGAACAAGCACAAGCCTGAAATGCTGTCAGAATAACATCAGTTATTCTCTGAGATGTTAGCACATTACCTCCAACCACAGCAGCCCTGTCACTTGGTGACAGAAACGACCCTTTTGGTATATGAATTTTCACTGGGGCTAAACAACCCTGATTAAGAGGTATATCAACATTCACCAAGCAGCGCAGGCAGTATATGACTGCGGCGGCTGTTACTGCTTCTGGTGCATTCCAGTTGCCATAAACCTCAGGGCTTGTCCCACTAAAATCAAATAAAGCTTCCCCTTTATCCGAATCAATTGTAAGCTTCAGGTGTATAATTGATCCATCATCCATGTAATCCTCTTCCTCAATGATTACATCATTATGATCTACAAATTTAGCTGATTCTGATGAGACTTTAGTAGCAACTGACTTTAGCATTTCCCTAACTGCTTCTTCTGCATTAAGTTGCACATATGCCATGTAAGCCTGAACAATGTCCAAACTGTACTGGTCAATAAGTTCTTTGATAAGGTATATTCCTCTCTGGTTTGCAGCTACTTGTGCATGTAAGTCGGATAAATTATCCTGAAGGCGGCGGGTTCCAGGAATTTTGTAAGCTGTTGCTTCATCAGAACAGGGGAACTGGAGAAGTTTGATAATTGCTTCTTCTTGAAAAATCCCTCTTTCCACAAGCTTAAATGCTCTAATTGCGGCGCCTTCTTCCCATATGGCCTTTGAGAACGGGGGCATACTTCCGGGAGTTATACCTCCAATCTCTGCATGGTGTCCTCTACTTGCAACAAAAAAAACAAGCCTCCCGTTATCAAAAACAGGTGTGATGACAGTTATATCTGGAAGGTGACTACCACCAGCACAAGGATGATTGGTAATCAGCACATCTCCTTCATTCAGATTCTCACCCCAGTAATCTATCTGCCAGCGTACAGTACTGGACATGGCTCCAAGGTGCACTGGTACATGAGGAGCATTGGCGACTAATCCCCCATCAGGACCAAAAAGAGCACAAGAAAAATCTAATCTTTCCTTTATATTGGTTGATATTGACGTTCTCTGCAGGGTCCGCCCCATTTGTTCAGCTATTCCCATAAACCTGTGATTGAAAATTGAGAGTTGCACAACGTCTGCTACTTTTTCAGCTACTTTTGTGGTGAGAGTGCGGGACTCTAATTCAATTTTGATGTTTCCGTATTTAGTTATGGTGGCTTTACAATATGGTTCCACTATCACTGTACTATTTCCATTCATGACGATTGCTGGGCCAACTATAGTATTGCCAAACCCCAAATGTTCAAGCTTGAATAATGGTGTTTCAACCCATTCAGTGCTGTAGAAAACCTTGTAGACGCCTTCCACTTTTGGGCTACCAGAAGCAGGCTCCAAGACCTGTGGTTTCAATATATTAGTGACTCCAACACCACGAACTCTCACATCGCAGATCAGAACATGTCTATTCTCAAGCTTGAACCCATACTCCTGCTGGAAAAGCTTCACAAATTCCACAGCATAATCAAATCCTGATCCATCTGTACTTAAACGTCTCTTAACCATGATAGCGGTATCTGTTCCCTCGTATCTTAGATTTAAATAATAGTCTGTTTTAATGTTCTCGTCGCTGAAACCTTGATCCTGTAATTTCTGTTTCACCTGCTTCAGCAACAAATCATGCCTGCGGGAGGCCTCCAAGACTGACTCAGGATTATAAATGGCAGAATATGGTTCTTGTGCCTCTTCGACGACATCTGCCAATCCCATACCATAAGCACTTAAGATCCCGCAGAACCTATGGATGAATACTTCAGTCATACCCAAAGACCTCGCAATAGCACAAGCATGCTGTGGCCCAGCACCTCCAAAGCACGCAAGAGCATGATTTCTTGTTTCATGGCCCTTCATCTCAGTTAACTGCCGTATCGGACGGCACATTGTCTCATTTGCAACATCAACAAATCCCTGAGCAATCTGCTCAACTGTCATGTCCTTTGCAGATGAATCTTGAGTCTTCCTGTAGAAGTTTATTTGCTTCGCAAGCTTCTCAAATTCTTCCCTAGTTGCTTTGACATCTAATGGCTGATCTTCTTTGGGACCAAAAATGGATGGGAAATAATCAGGAATTACATAACCAAGAATAAGGTTTGCATCAGTAACTGCCAACTCCCCTCCTTTCCGGTAGCAAACTGGACCGGGGTGTGCTCCCACTGATTCTGGTCCTACTCGGAAAGCACCAAATTGGAACTTCAACTTTGATCCACCACCAGCAGCAACAGTGCTTATGTCGAGTTGAGGTGCTTGTATAATGGTACCAGCAATCTGAGTTTCAAAAACTTGTTCATAAGTTCCAGCAAAACGACTGACATCAGTAGATGTACCACCCATGTCAAATCCAATGAGAGGCTTCTCAGTTTCAAGCCCAAAAAGAGTCTGTGAGTAACCAACAACTCCACCCGCAGGGCCAGATAATACAGCTTTGTGTCCAGAAAATTTGATTTCTGGTGCAAGTCCCCCATCTGACTGCATAAACAGAACGTTCAGCTTCCCCAGCCCTTCATCAAATTTAGAAATGAACCCTGATAAGTAATCTTTGATAACTGGGCTCAAGTATGCATCCACACTAGCAGTTAGACCCCGGGGAACAGCTCTGACCATGGGTGTCAGAGTCGAAGATAAGGAGACATGTCTAAAACCCAAGCTCAAGGCAACCTTTTCCAAAGCCAGTTCATGATGTGGGAAAGTATAGGAATGAATCAACACAACAGCCAAACAGTTAATACCTTTTTCCAGTAAGCATCTCAATGAAGGCTTCAACGCCTCTACATCAAGTGGCTTCACAATCCTCACAAGCTCACCAGAGATCCCTTTGACTAAGGATGCTCCGAGAACTTGACTGGGCACCTCCTTATCAGGAGCAAGCTGAACTCTCTCATCAATTTCAAGAACTTCCTCATAAAGATTAGTGGGTCTGGATACGGTGAGATCGAAGATGTTCGGTCGAGCCTGGTTACCAATCTGCAACAAATCCTTGAAGCCCCGAGTGACACAAAGCGCAATCCTTTCTCCCTTTCTCTCCAAAAGGGCATTGGTTGCAACGGTAGTGCCCATCCTAATCCATTCAATATTTTGAGTAGGGATTTTGGAAGATCTTGGGATTTTGTCTCCCGTGTATTCTTCAAGAATTCTGCGAATCCCTTCAACAGGAGCATCATCATAGTTAGAAGGGTCAACTGAGAGTAGTTTCAAGACTCGACCATGAGGCTGTCCAGGAATTTCCGCATAGACATCAGTGAAAGTGCCTCCTCTGTCAATGCAAAATCGTAGTTTCTCTTCATTGTGACTCCCCATTCCTACCAACTTCAAACTCGAAATATTTCAGAGAAAAATGAAAAACCCAAGAATCAAACGTGCAGTAATATTGGAGAAATATGAATGACATAACTACACGGAATAGATATAATACACATCTCTCACAACTATTACTAGTATCTATCACACGGACGATGAGTTGCGAAAGAAAACGAAAAGAATAGGTCAGTGATACGTGCAACTGATGAAAAACGAAGAGAAGGAAGCATGCCAGCTTAACTACTATTTAAGAGGATATACCTGAATTGAAAGAAGGAGAAGAACTTCGAGCGGTGTTGATCGAAAATGATGAGAGGCTTACTTCTCTTATTAAGTGCACAATATGACAATGATTTAAGTAAAGACGCATTATTCAATACTTTTTTAGTTCATGATATTGATGGTTTCATAGAAATTAGCACCTTAAAGAGACTATTTGATATTTTTGAAAAACAAATTATATTTAAAATTTTTACAAATTATATTTAAAATTTTACTCAATTTACAATATTAATTAAAACTGCCAAAAGTAACAATAAATGCTTTTCACACCAGCTACAAACTTTCACACACCATTTTTCGTTGTCAACTATATTTGCACCGGGTAAACAGTAGTTGTAGTAAGCATTTGACACCATTTTTCGTTGTTTGTTTTGTTGAATATATTTTCTTAATTCTTCTTTGGGATATGTACTGATTGTAGTTGATGGTGTGATAATGGTGGGTGACTAATTGAAAGTGTGATAATGGTGAGTGACTAATTATGTTTATGTGCGTAATGTAGATGGCTTTGGACTTTATATATTTGTTGTTCATATCCGTTTTTGTTATGCAACCTTCTTTTACTCACTACTCTTTCTTCTAATTTTTATAATGATCTTCTGAAAAATTGAACTTGTTATATGATATTCATGTCTTATTGGAAGGTGATAAGTGTAAATTGCATCGTATTTTAGAGCATAGTTTGATATATGTTTAGTCGTTAATTCAATCATTTAGTATGTGCTTAAGTTAGAATTATGTTATTTTGTTAATTATTTGTGTTTTAAGCATTTTAAGGGTTAGTACAAGATTTTGAGCTTAAATATTATATTTTTGAGTTATCTTGATGTGTTTGTCAGTGTTTCTGAGTCAAATTCGAATTTAAGCTGAAACAATGGCTCACAATTGTGGCTTGACAGAAGCTCCAAGAACAGCCACGATCGTGACCTGCATGCCACAATATTGACAAAAGGCTTAGATGTGAGCCACAATTGTGGTTTGCATCAAGCAGATGTGCAGACACTCATGAACTTCACATTTAGAGGAATTTTTTGGACCTTTCGGACCCCAAAAAAATCCTAAGGTTACCTAAAGCATAAAGAAGTATAAAAAGAACATAAAGAGGTAGAGAGAGGGAGCTTTTTGCATTAGTCACCTTGAGAAATCCTAGAGAGAGATCATCAAGAGATAGAGGAAGAGAAGAAGTAAGCGAGAAGAGGAGAAAAAGCTGACTCAAAGTATTTCCCAGATCAGGAGGTTTCCTGAAATCACTGCCTCCTATCATCCATTTTAGATTGTATTTCCTGTTCTTTTCAGTTTTATTATTTTCTAGAATTGGATTGAATAGTTGATGATAGGATTTAGAATGTTGAGGATGTTCTAAACTCACCTTCTAAATTTTATTCTTGAATTAATGAGAATCTGATTGTTTATGCGTCTATTGGATATTGTTATGATTTGATTATGCTATTGCATAGTTTGATAATAAATTGAGAGGGTGAATCGAATAAAAATGATTAAATTGGACTAATGAGAGTTAAGTAATTTAATAGAAACCAGAATTAAATAAGATCAATAATTTGTAGGAAGAGAGATCTTGTATAGGTTTCCGATAGTTTATAAGAGAACTTCAAAACTAATTAGGGTTTTGGATAGGTTGTAAATTGAGAGATTGCAGTCTCCATAATCTGATTAAGGTTTATGATTTAGGGTTATTGGTTATAGCTTGAGAAAGAGTAATCAACCCAAAGATAGTCTAGAACCAACAATCTAATAATTCATAATTAGTTAGGTTAGCATCTAAGATAGGTTAAATTCCCTTTCTCTCAATTGGAAATTTACTTCGGTTGATTCTAGGGTATGTTACAAATTGTTTAATAATGAGTATTTTCATGTTTGATTCTTAATTTGATTGATTGAATTAAATTCTCATATTAGTTTCGTTACATCTTGAATTTATGTTATTTATTTATGGCCTAAGATTTTAGGATTAGATTAGTTCCCTCCTCGTGGGATCGACACCTTTGGTACTATGCTAACAAACCATGCGCTTGCAGATTATCGACGGTTAATAATTAAAACTTACACACAACCAAACCCCAATCAAGTTTTTAAGGCCATGACCGAGGAGGCGTAGATTAGTTTAATTCTTATAGTCTAAGGCTTTTTCACTATCTTTTGTTATAAAAAAAGAAGAAGATAGAAGCTGTCATAAAGTAGACAACATATCAACTTGGATATCACTAGGTAGCAATGAGGAATCTTAAGAGATGAACGCCAAAAAGAGAAAGAAAGAACAATCATGGAGGATATATATTATAGGAAGCAAAGGACTCTTGTAGATTTCAATGAGCCCCAATTTAGTTAGGGAAATCATCATCCTTATTTGAACACGTATAGTTTAGGGTGGTAGAACTACCAAGATTTTAATTGGTCTAACAATGAAAGGATTCCCATCAGACATCAAGACTTATTAGGATTTCAACAATACAAATCCAGTTCATGGGATTCCAAGTTGGATAAAATCATGGATAAGCTCACGGATATGGAAGAGATTTAGAAGAGTTTGGAAAAGAAGTTTAAGCAAGTAGCAGTAGATAATGCCTCTTCTATTTACAACCAAAATGTTCGAATGGGCCAGTTTTTTAGGGAATTTTGTAACTAAAGTGTGGAAAATTTTTTGCACAGCATGAAAGTAAATTCAATAGAGCTATGTCAGGTTATCACACTGAGGAATAGGGTAGAGCTAGAATAACCAACGAGAAATCAAGCTAAACCTTACCTTATAGAAGAACAAAGAATCAACAAAGAGGATGAAGAAAGGGATGAAAACCCCCTATATTATCTACCAGATCTTGGTATTGAATATCAAAACAACTATAGTAGATGTCTATGAAGAGAACAGTATCCTTCAGATTAGTAATGACTAGGTGACATTCAACATAAATGATACTGGATTTCGCTTCCGGAGCTCAGCATTCGAAATCAAACACAGAAGAAAATACATGCCCTCAACTATACTATGCCTATTTTAGGTCATTTACCAAAACTTCCCTTAGAGAACTCAGATTAATGTGTTCTTTAGATGGTTTGAAAGTGGACTTTAAGGTCTACAACTTTCATGTAGACCTCGAAGACGGATTCTATTTTCTGAAGGATCAAAACTAGAATAGAAGATGTAAGATGAACAGTAATATAGAAGAAACGAAAGACAGAAGAAGCGAAAGGCGGAAGAAGCAAAAGACAGAAGAAGCAAAAGGCAGACGAAGAAAAACTGAGAAGAAGCAAAACTGAGATAAAGCAAAAAGGCAGACGAAGTAAAACTAAGAAGAAGCAAAAGGCAGAAGAAGCAAAACTAAGAAGAAGCAAAAGTGAGAAGAAACAAAACTAAGAAGAAGCAAAAGGCAGAAGAAGTGAAACTAAGAAGAAGCAAAAAGCAAAAGGCAGAAGAATCAAAAGGCAGAAGAAGCAAAAGGCAGAAGAAGCAAAACTAAGAAGAAGCAAAACTGAGAAGAAGCAAAACTAAGAAGAAACAAAAAGCAGAAGAAACAAAACTAAGAAAAAGCAAAAAGGCAGAAGAAACGAAACTAAGAAGAAGCAAAACATAGAAGAAGACGTGTCAGTAAGACACAGAAGAAGACGCATCAGCAAAACACATAAGAAGCAAAAGACAGAAGAAACAAAACACAGAAGAAGCAAAAGATAGAAGAAGCAAAAGATAGAAGAAGCAAAAGACAAAAGAAGTAAAAGACAGAATAAGTAAAACATAGAAGAAAATGACGTTATCACAGAAGAAGTAAAACTAAGAAGAAGCGAAACACAGATGAAGCAAAACACAGAAGGAGATGGTGTCATCATAGAAGAAACACAGAAAAAGATGACGTCATCACAAAAGAAGTAAAACTAAGAAGAAGCGAAACACAGACGAAACAAAACACAGAAGGAGATGACATCATCATAGAAGAAACACAGAAGAAGACGGCTTCATTACAGAAGAAGCAAAAGGCAGAAGAAGGAAAAGACAGAAGATACTTCTTCGTTTACAAGGACCCTAACTTTCAGCTTAGAAATCTAAAAATTTCATACTATAAATCGTTGGAAAGCTAGAAGGATAAGCTACAACTTGCGGTGGACAACTTTAACAAATTTTACCTCAATTGAGTCCTGATTTACCCCGAAGATGGTACACGATTTCTACACCTGAAAAAGACTTAGATTTTGAAATGAATAACTACAAAGAGACAAGCACATACACCTATGGAACTTTTCAGTTCTAACTCTTTTACCAAAACAACCGAACGCTCATTCATAACTTTAATTACATATTGACATTAAAATAAAAGCTTAACACAATTACAACGTATGTGAGATGCTTAATG
>JANIPM010000002.1:56515974-56528712 GCA_027478405.1 Erythroxylum cassinoides
ATATACCTCAAACAGTTTTGGACTGCTCTTGTCCAAAATGATGTACTATGCATAATTTCCATCTGAAATTTAAACATATTAAAGACTGAATTAGATTCTAAGTTCTTCATACCATTTGTAGCTCCATGTCTCTAGTTTACTACAAATCAGAAATAATCTCATTTGGAGCTCTACAGATCAAGATATCATCACAATATTGAAGTATGTTCAGTAGAATAACAATAGTTCATACTATTTAAGAATACATTCACTGTACCCGTTCAAATTTTTTCACTCAATCTTTCTCAGTTTGATTTATAGGTCTATGATTTTTGGTAGAGATGTAGAGAAAGGTCTTACGAGTCCAATGGTTTAAGAATCAAGTCATTTGGGTGTCTAGAGAAGGAGTTATGGCCAAAAGAATCTAACATGTTTATGTCTTTACTCAAATTGAACATAGCTTGACGCAATTGCCATAACTTTTGATAAAGATGTTAGATTGACTTTGTTTTTAATTTGTTTGAAAGAAGACTTCTAGATCTACAACTTTCATGAAGACTATAAAGTGAGATTCTACCTCTAAAAGGGTCAGAAATAGGACAGAAGTTGATGATACAACTAAGATGATGTAGAAAAGGGCAAACTAAGACGGTCAAGACACAAAAAGTCAAACTAAGACGAAGCGAATGAACAGTAACTAAGACAAAGCCAATGAGTAGTAACTAAGACGAAGCCAACTAAGACAAAGTAAAAGTCAAACTAAGACGAAGCAAATGAACAGTAACTAAGACGAAGTAAAACTAAGACGAAGCAAACTGAGACGAAGTAAAAGTCAAACTAAGACGAAGCGAATAAACAACAACTAAGACGAAGCCAATGAATAGTAACTAAGACGAAGCAAACTGAGAAGAAGTAAAAGTCAAACTAAGACAAAGCAAAAATCAAACTAAGATGAAGCATAATTACTACTTGTAATGCTTATAACTCTCAACTCTGATATCCAAGATTTACAAACTTTATATCGTTGGAAAGCTAGAAAGATCATCTACAACTTCCAAGAAGACAACTTAGCCAAAATCTATCTAAATTAATCCAAATTTTCTCCCGAAGTTAGAACACAAATTTTACATTCAGCTCCAATGCACTGCACTCAATTCTCAACTTCATGAAAAAGTTTGAGATTCTTAGAGACAGAATTTAAATTCAAAGTCTTCATAAGAAATGTACCCATATATCTCTAGTTTAATCCAAATCAAAAATCATCTCGTTTGGACAACTAGAGAAAATATTATGGCTAAAAGACTGAAGCATATTCAGTAAACATTTTCCAGAATTTCAAACTTTCAATATTTTACATCACCAAAACACCAAAATTTTTTAAAAATCTACTTAATCATTATAACTGAATTTATTTCCTCCCAACCACCCAGTATTTATGATTATACTCTTAAATGTCACTTTTCATGCAGATTACAGTAACTCCTCAATTTTCTTTCACAAATCACTAACTTTATAGTTGATACATTTTATTTAATATTTATTTATATGGAAATAATTTTTGAACATCTTTTTTATATTTAATGATGATAATGAATTGTGCCGGTGTCGAAGAGTACAAATTATAAGATAGTTTATTTTAAATTATAAAGGACAATTGTAAAAATAAAAAATCACGAAAAAAAAAAAAGAAATTAGACGCACCTAACTCTAGTTTATAGTATTTTGTTACAAAACAATGTTTAACTTAATCATTTGAGTTAACATTATTAAATAGAAGTAGTAGAAGTTACTTTAATTTCAAACGTTATAATGGTCATGATTCTAATACGATTTCGTTCTTCATTAGCTCAGTCCTTACGTCTAATCAGTGGATCAATTGAAATTTGTAATACTTTTAAAATTAAAAAAACCATTTAAGGAAATTCTTATATCCATTATGTATCATATTTAATGTAAAAAATGAATCATTTAGCAATATGGTTTTATCCTGAATTTCCTTGACTTTCTAGAATGTAATTACTAAAATGCCACAGATATTAATGATTCACAAAAGAAGAAAAATAGTATGACCCAATATGATGATAAACCATTAGATTGAAGAGCATATGATTTTGGGTTGACACTTACCAATTTAAAAATTAAAAATTGCAATATCCTCAATCGAATTTCAGTATTGGTTAAGGTAAAGTCAGGTCGCCTGAACCACAATGATCTACTGACTCAAACATCTACAATCTAAATTCCAACAAATCCACCAATGTCGAACAAACTCATTTGACAAGACATACTACATAAACGGGGTCCTGCACTGAACCGACTTTATTCCACAAGAAACATCATATGGCTCGTCAACTTCATTTGACACTAGTATCATCATTAAGTGCATCACAAGCTTCTCTTGCCGCAATGACCCTTCTGCTGTGTGCCTTTGCGATGTCCATATGTGCTTCATATTCCCGTAAATGGCGTCGCTTGATTGCTTGCTGTGGTTCCCACGCGCCTGATAATCCTGTTATACAACTCAACACAGAAGCTATGATGACGAGCACAGAAGTCAACGAGGAAGGACATTCAGTTTGGCAGAAGAACATACTGATGGGAGGAAAATGCCAGCTACCAGATTTTTCAGGTGTCATCATTTATGACTCTGATGGGAAACTCGTCACACCCGCGAGGAATCCTCGACCTTTACTCACCTGGAAGTGATCTTGAGCTACTAGATTACAATTAGAGTTGCCTTAACATTTGTGTTTCGCGACATTGATATTAAATAACTGGTTACAGCAAAAGATATGAACCAGTCGTTTATAACCTATGTATGAAATCGTCTCATTCCCTGAATTTTGTTTTTACATAATTTTACATATAGATTAGAGAAATACAAAACCAAAACAAGAACCGATATTTATAAGAAGTAAAAGCAACGTGGAGAAAATATCGGCCCGAATGATTTGTTGTTAACTAAAGAAAATTGAACCCTGAATGCGACAACACTTTGAAGCTGTGGAAGACTTTTCGAGCTGTGTCCACTGAACGATTGCAGAGCCCTTTCAATCTCGTGTACTGCTTACAAAATTTTTGGAGCTGACACTTGGCAAAAGTTCTCCAGAAGATGCAAGATTTGCGGGGATGGTATAGGAGATTCCGCTGTTGCTAGCTTAATCTTGGTATTCTGGCTTGATGCTTTTTTTGCCTTTCGGTTTTCACCCGATGATGCCGTAGAACAACTGGAATTTATCTCCAAGCCATTATATTTTGTATGATAATTTCGTACAAGGTGATAATGAGCTTCAGAGTTATACAAACAATTCAATATCCATATGTGATTGCGATATTTGGATCTCAAACTAAGTAAAGTCTTGTCCGTTAGGCCTGAAATTTTAAGAGCATGTAAAAGACACGTAAAATTAGTCGTTTACTTGGACACAAAGTTTTCCAAAATTAGTTTCCTTATTCTTTTAGATCTTTAGCTTGATTTCGTATTGTTTAAGTTGTTTCCTAATAATACTAGGAGTTTTCTTTTAGATCTTTAGTATGGTTTCAAATTATCTAGGTTGATTCTTAATAATACTAGGAGTTTTCTTTTAGATCTTTAGAATAATTCTATATTATTTAGATTGTTTCCTAATAGTATTAGGAGTTTTTTTTACTATAAATAGGGGTTATAAGGTGAATTTTTTTGGTGTGAGTCAAGAATAAAAGTTCAGTCTTTTTCTTTACAAATTTGAAATTGATTCTTTCGTTTTGTGTAGGTCATTACACCTGTGTGGCTGGTGACACCCTTGAGAGCTTTATCAACAATTGCGGAGCTTGGCTTTATCAATTGTTGTAGTGTTATCTTGGTTTTTCCCTTCAATTATCAATGTTTTCTATTTATTCAAACTAATGACCTTTGTTTTTATTCTCTCAAATTCAATTGGTGTGCCTAGTTTATCCATCATCACCTTTAATCTTCTCTTTTGTTATCCAAATTCTAGTAGTATACCTATGATAAGTGCTTAATTGACTATATATTTGCTCCCCAATGTTTAGTAATTAATGTTATGATATACTTAAGATACTTATTTTGGTTTATATTTTATTTTAGGTACAAGTCAGAAGAACAAGAGCCAAAATAAGCTAAACTCATATCTATTCATGTTCAATCTTATTGCCTTCATAAAAGCAAAGGAGATGAGTTAGGTTCAAAAGGGACAAATAATGCAAGCAATAAAGTTATTGCAATTTACACAGCCGTATAGGACCGTGTAAGTAACCAGCATCATGTAGGAGCTTGAAGATAACATTTCAATCGCCTTTGTAGCCTACATGGCCGTGTATGGAAAATGGTTATGTAGCTCACAAAGAACATGTATGTTTAAGATTTCTACAAAATTGACATACATGGTCACTTACACGCCTGTGTAATTGACCGTATATTGTTACGCAACGCTAATTTTAGTATGAAAGGGCAATTAAGAGCCCAAATGAGGTATGAAGACATTAAAGACAAAAAAAAAAAGGGAGGCAAATTACTCTCCCTTTAGAGATCTATAAGAAACTAAACTTTATCTTTCTAAGTTAAAGGGGATATCGACACTTGCGAACATGTTTAGGCATTGATTAATATAGTGATATTGTTCTTAACTCTCTTTCCTAATTGATTGTGTTATTATGTAATTAATGTTTTGGGATTTAAGTATGACTGACTTAGACACTCCAAACTAATTATTCATTTATGAACCCATTGCTAGACTCTAGATTGCAATATGCAATCATTATAAATTTGATTCACTTGTGGTAAACTAATGGTCGCACATCATTAAGGGTAATATGGCATAGGTCAAATGACTAATTTTATATGGTTGTTGCCTAGATTAACCTATTTTTCTATTACGTAATACAGTTGTCATACTAAATCTAAAAAGCTATTCTAAGTTGTCTAATAATTAGACCTAATTAGAGAGGTTGTTTTATAACTTAAGGAAAAACTGAGATTAACAGAGCTTATTGTTAATTTATGGTTAGCAGATTGAAGGAGAGGCACAAGAACAACATGAAAATTGATTGTGCACCTTCGTATAAAGGTTGAGATTGAAATGCGAACTAGATTCAAAACTCATTCATTAATCCTAGAACTTTTATACTATTTGAATTGATTTGTCTTTATTTGTTTAATTTCACTTTATTTTTCAGTCACATTCAACCAGGACCCCCCCTTTTTTTAAATCACTAGTTTATTCATTAATAAAGCTAAACACACACTCTATATGGATATGATCTTTTCTCACCACTACTATCAATTTTTAGTTTTATAGAGTTAGGTTTTATTTTTTAATGTGTTCGATGCACATCAAGAATTTTGGTGTTATTGCTAAGAAGTGAAGTGACTTACTTTTTGTTTTTGATATTAATTGGTGTTTTGTATATATATTTGTTATAATTGTTTTTACAGTTGTTTCTTGGTTTTTTTATGCTTTTTAATGTTTGGATATGGTATTGACAAGATCTCCTCATCAAGAACCTAAACAATTTCACCCCAATATCGAAAGGACACTGCGAAGGTTATGTAAAGAAAGCATAGCAACTCTATGATTGAAGCAAGGAATCAATTTGGAAGAAGTTATGGTCAATCCAAAAACTCTAAAAGAGTTGACTGCCCCATACTTGACTTAAAGGCTTTACGCGTCACTTTTCCAAATTTTGTTAAACATGCTTAAGTGTGGCTTAATCCATCTTTTGCCTAATTTTCATGGTTTTGAAAGTGAGGATGCTTACAAGCATCTCAAGGAGCTCAATGTGGTCTATATTAGTATTAAACCTCTAGAGTAAGGAAAGAGAAAATTATGTTAAGAGTGTTTCCATTTTCACTTAAGGATACACAAAAGACTTTTTTTTTTAATTTTCCTGCAGGAGTATGAGTGATAAATGATTATTTGACTATATTTATATACTCATACTTAATGTGATTTGCTTGTTATTTAATAGTTTTATAGTGTTTTTAGTACTTTATTTACTCCAAGTGCATTTATAGGTGATAATTGCCTTCATAAACAAAGAGGAGAAGGATTTGGATGAAATCGTGGCATGAACAAAGATTTGAAGCAATAAGGATATTCATGGCTATGTATTTTTCTTGTGTAAGTCTCTGTGTCCTTATGAAAGTGAATTCAGGTGTTTCTAAATATACACGATCCCCTACAAAATCATGTAAGTGACCGTTTATGTCCCAAAAATTCTTAGTTTTATTATAAAAAGACATGAACGGAGGCAATACAGAGGGAAGTTAAATTTTAGAGAGTTTTAAGTTGTAAGAAACATATAGAGGCTACAATTTTAAGAAGAGGATGAGGAAAATATGAAGAACACGTGAACAAATATGATGGATAACAACATCCCATCCAAATTGTAAGAAGATTCATTAAAAGAAAAAGGGACATTGAAATTTATGATTCCTTTAGTTTCTATGTTTTTTCTACATGTTTGTCTTTGATTTCATTTTCTATAAGTAAGATCTACACTTATTTAGTGCCTATGTATGATGAACCTTAAGTTATGATAACAATATGATTTAGTCTTTTATTTAATGCAATTTTATTTATTGGTTTATTGAGATTAAATTATGTGTTTTATTCTTGTTCTAATATATTTGAAATATTATTCCATTATTTGATTTCATATGATTAAGATTGAGAAATCCTTTTAATTGAATAGTTCTACTATAATTAGAAGGGTTGCATGCAAACATAGAGACGAGTTGACATAAATCCTCTAGATTATGGTCAAACTTAAAAGTGAAATTCACAAATCGCTAATGCAATCTTGGGGTGTTTAACTAGGAAGGGTTTTGTTAATCAACTGATGGATTAGTTGTTATTGATCTTGAGAAAGATATTAAATAAGAGTTTCCACAGTCCAATAATCAATAGTACAATTACATAATAAAGGGTTAATATTTAAGAATTCCTAGGGGGATTCATCACCTAAGTACTATTTATTTGATATAGACTTTTCAAATATCTTCCTCTGTCTTAAGTTCATTATTGTTTAAGTCTTAATTTAATTTGTTTAATTTTTAATCCAATCCATAATCTAACAATTAGATAATTGAAAAAGGGTAATTACTAGTACTTACAGTCTTCATGGAATTGACCTGTACTTGCCTATGCTAGCTACTGCTACACTATATACTTGTAATTTTTAACATTGATAGTTCGTATAAGCTTAAGAAAAATTCAATTAAGTTTTTGGTGTTATTGTTGGGGACTAGTAATATTAGGAAATTCTATATTTTATTAATCTATTCATTTTTTTAATTATGTGTTTATTTTATTGATTGTTTAATTTCCTTGTTTACATAGACATTGACTCTTTAGTCAATTTATGACCCAAAGTGATCCAACAAGCTTATTGAATGAAGATACAAAAGTTGAGAGAACAATTTAGAAATCTCTACAGAATATAGCTGATAGATTTCAAGCTAAATCGACGAATAGAGGACTTGGGAGGTCAAATCGACACTGAGGAATCACACATCATACAAGATCAACCAAGGGCAATCTTTGATTATGTTAGATTGGACTTGATAAGAGCGGAGTCTAGCATTATTAGACCAACTATGAATGCCAAAAACTTTGAACTCAAGTTGAGTATTATACAAATGGTGCAACAGTTTGTCCAATTTAATGAACTATGAGATGAAGATCTAAATGCACATATCTTAAATTTAAGGGGAAAGGTGAAGCAATGGTTGAATTCATTACCAAGATCATCCCTTACCATATTTGAAGTGAAGCATCCTAATTCTCACCACTAGCACCATCATCTTACTCAACTTCATCATTAGCACTAATAGTTCCTCTAAAATTATTAAAAACTCCTTTAGACTCAATTAAAGTTCCCCCAACTTCACCACTAATTTCAACAACCTCAATAAAAACTCTAATAACATCATCAACTCTCTTTAAACCATATCCAACCCATCCATCTCATTAACAACACCAATCTAGACATCTAGACATCGTATAATATTTTAACAAACACCATTGCATCCTTTATTCTTTCTAAATAATAGATAATTAATGATAACTAAATATGCTTCAACAGTCTTATAATTGAACTTCTTAATTATGTTTAACATGTTGATGATGTGCACATTACTTTATAATATCCTTAAATGTCTTATAAGGACCTTGTAACTAAATTTTGAAATCTCTTTATGTCTAAGTCAATCGTTGAGAAAATAAACTACAACATTGTCAAGTGATACAATACGACCTCAAATTGTACATTTTTCTCCTTGGTAGCATATGCTTAGACTAAACTTAAATGTGCCTCCATATTAAAACTAAATCTCCAATTTATAATTGCATGAATATAATTTAAAATTATTATAACAATGATAAGATATAATGAATTATTATTTAATATTGAAAACCATAAATTAATTCATATTAACAAAATTAATGTAGATAATATATAGTAGATTCATTTATAATTATTATAGCATTTTTTTATATTACTTGGTCTGACAAATACCATAAAATCTCTTAATTTCAAAGACATACCCCCTTTTAAATTTTATAAATCTTAACAAAGAAAACTCCCATAATTTTTCCAAAAAATTATAAAGAAAAGCATAAAAGTTTTGCAGAAACTAACAAAGAAAACCCTAAGTCTTTTTTCAAACTATAAAAGTAGTCTTTGAAGATTTACAAAACCTAAAATGTTAGCATAGACAATAAGCATGGCAATAGACTGGACTTGGTCGGGTTTGACTAGGCTTGAGCTCGATCCAAAAAATTTTGTTCAAGTGCAGACCCAACCCGCAGCCTAATCAAGCCTAAGATACCCACCTTGAGCTCGATCCTGGTTGGGCTTAGGTGTTATGAAGCTCGGCTCGTCCTTTTTATTTTAAATTAAGAATAAAAATAACATCATTTTACTCAAAACGACATCATTTTCCTATAATTTTCTAGCTTCGATTCGACTCAAGCACTCAAAAAATTAAAGAAAAAGTCTAAGTCTAACCAAAGCCTATTAAACCAAATCGGGCCTAGGCTAAACTGTCCTATTTAAAAGACAATCTTTTAATCTAAGATATCTGATTTTTAAGAGCATTTTTAATTATCTTTCCCTTTTCAAAATAGTACTTATTACACTATTTCTATAATTTGAAAGATGGAAACATTATAGAAATAACATGACTTATTTATATGAAATAATAATTTAAATACATTTCCTAAGCATTTTTTATCAATGACAAACTAAAGGTTTAGTAACTGATACTTGTAGTTTATATCATGTTTAAGTACGTATTTTAGTGTCTTTTTAGGTGTTAATTAGAAGAATTTTGCATGTTTTGGATTAGAATTGTGTAATGTGTTTATGTGTTTATGTTTTGAGTTTTATGTGGTTTAGAGCATGTTACTAGACTTTAATTTTGTGCACTTGAGCTATTTTAATGTGTTTGTCAGTGTTTGAAATCAGATGAAGAAGATTGAGTGAAGTTGGAGAAAGAGCTAGGCCACAATCATGACATCCCTGTCACCATCGTGAAAAAAGTGATCCAGCCAAGGGTCACGATGGTGAAAGAAGTTCATTTTCAAAGATCACAATCATGACATACCTGTCATGATTGTGACAAGCGCGAGACAGATGCAAGGATCTGTTTTCATTTTCATTTTTGGAGGCTTGTTTTGGACTTTTTGCCTTGGTTAAAACTTAGTTTTTACCCTAAAAGGCAAAGGAACTATAAAAGGAAATAAGACTACCCTAATGAGCTAAGCCTCCATCTTACCATTTAGAGAAAGAAGCCAAGGAAGAGAGAAGAAAGAGAGAAGAGAAGAAGAAGAGGAGGAGGAGGAGGAGCTACAGTTAGCCACTCCTTGTCATTCCTTTCCAAGTTATTTCTTATTCCTCTTGTTATTTGCTTCATATGATGTATGATTTGGATATAAGGATGGTGAATACTTTGTTAAGGATGCTCTAAATTCATTTAGGATTGATTCTTGAATCAATTGTGATTTAATTGCTTTTGATGTTAATATGTTTGGGTATTATGATCATGTATGATTTTTGCATACTTCGGTAGCATATTGAGAGATTGAACCGATAGTAACATGATCAAGTTGGGTAATGAGAATTAACAACCTAATAAATTACATAAACATCAAATTGGTAATTACACAAAGAGAGATCTTATATGAGGCCCCGATTGTCTATTAGAATGCTTAAGAACTAATTGGAATGTGGTCTATTTTTTTAATTGAGAAATTGCAAAATCAAAAATTCAGATTCAATGAGGGATTATGACTTAAGGTTTAATGATTAGGTATCGAGGGAGAATAATCAACCTTTCAAAATTCTAGGACCGATACCAATTAAATCAAAAGTAATTAAGGTAGCAATTAATGATAGAATGAATCCCCTCTTCCCATAATCCTTTCATCTTGTCTTAAGTGATTTCTCGATTGTTAAGTAGTTGTACTCTAATTTGATTTCCTTATGTTAATTTCATGATTTCATTTTTTAATCAATTGCTTAATTTTCTGTTTCTAATTTTTATTTTAATTTTTATCACTTTTGTTGCAACCTTAAAAAACATTAGGATTCAATTAGTTTACTAATTCATCGAGAGATCGACACCTCAATACTACTAGTTATGATTCCGTATGCTTGTGGATTATTAAGGGTTTTATTGAAGTAAAATTTGCTCAACAATAATTGACTTTATGCTTTCCTCTTTGAGAGTGAACAGTCTAAAGTTGCAACTATAATGCTTGAAACAAAGAAACATTAGCCTAAATTGAAGAAATCAAGTATGGGCTAACTAGGTATTTAATTGCCTAATTCCGGTCTATTCTTCGTGCTATGCGATCAACCTTTAGTGGGACAATTCTTAAAGAGCACTAGAAGAAGAATTGGCACATTTTTCATTCAATGGAGTTAAAGGGAAGAGAAATTGTTGATGTTAAAAGCTTAAATCATTACCTTTTTTTCTCTATGAAGAATTTGAATTTTGAAAGTCACCACAAATGTCACTTTTCAAACATTGCAAAATTTATTATAAAATGGGAATTTGTTTATGAGATGAACTAGGAAATTTGGATTTTAGGATTTGTTCTTTGTTGGAATAATTGGGAATTGGGTTTATGATTGGCATTGTGGAATGTCGATAGTTTCGAAATGGGAGCTTCAAAGAGGACTTCTTTAACAGTTTCTTCTTCAAGATATGATAGTGGTTGTGAGTTTACAATAAAATGAGGTTTTGGTTGATAGAATTTTTCTTGATGGTGATAGAGTTCAAACAGCAACCCATTAGAGTGTAGAGAGTCTAAAAATTTGTGTCAATGTTTACTATCTTGCTTACCTCCCCTTTTGTAATTACTTACAATAGCTAAGGTACTTGGGAGTTGGGATTAGGGGTTTTAATGCGTGGAGAAAGTCACGGGGCCTAAAAGTAAAGAAAAGGAGATAAGGAGTGTTTCTCGAGCCCTTATGGGCTTGAGGGAGGACGTTGGGTTTATGTTGGGAGTAACTATGCTACCTGTTAAGGATGAGCAAGGAGGATAAAAGACTCCCTCTCATTTTCTGAGAAGACTGGCACAGTTGCCCAAGTTTTTTTAGGTGCACAGCAAAATCATAGTAGATTATTTTTATATTTATTTTCAGGCAATTAGTCTTACACTACCACGTGGATCATATGTAGCAGTGTGAGATCTGCCTACGCAATAAAATAATATAAATATTTGGTAAAAATTGAAGAGTATCAGTTTCTTCATTATTTTAAGGTTATATTTAAAACATTTTTTAAATTTAAAGTTTAATTTATACTCTCTGAAACGTTAGACTTAAATTTGTCAGAATATGTAAACCTTGGGGTCAAAATTAACCATTTAACCTTTTAATTACGATACAAAGTACTTAAGTCATTACTTTAGATTCGTAATTCATGACATCTCCAAAGTGGGTTATGAAGTTACCTAAATTAGAGAGACATCTTAATTAGTAAAAAATGATAAAACCTAACAAAATTAAGGCTTAGGTGCAATAGATACCATTTTAGGAAGATTGAAGTATCTCTGATGGGTTTTAACTACTTGTTCAAGTTGAGTGCAACAGTGGGAATAAATTTTAGGTTGGCTTAGAAAATGAGTTAGTCACACAACACCATTGTCTTTTTGTTAGCTTACTAATAGTTATATGTATCTATCCGTGTCGTATGTTTATCTAATTAAAAATTTTAAAAGAACCAGTAGGTCTTATTATAAATTTTCGTAAAATGGTGGATTAAAACCTTAACGCTCATATCAAAATTCAATTTAAACTCAAATGGTTGAGAACGCTAAAAAATGTTTAACTTAAATCCTAAATTAATGATATCAAAACTAACTATCAGGTTTACATCAATTTTATCCTTTCTAACTTTTTTTTAAATTATTCCAATTGAACATCTCGGCTAGCAAACCCATAAATATCTACCTCTCCTCTTACCTAGAATTGTGTTAGCGTTTGAAACTCTTTGGTCTCGTTTATCATAATTAAAAAATAAGAATAAGAATAGAAAGTGAGAATCGGAATAAGAATAAAATTACTAATTATGTGTGCTTGATTAGGTACAAAGTCAATAGTTATGCTAATATTTAATATTTAATATTTAATATGAGCATGAGAATGAGAATTTCTCTCATATTTTGTTATTATATAATTTATTTTATAAATAAATAAATAAAATATTTTATATTTTATAAATAATTAATAAAAAATTCAATGATTTAT
>JANIPM010000002.1:56531236-56543853 GCA_027478405.1 Erythroxylum cassinoides
ACGAAATACATGCATATATGAAAGGAATACCTCATAATATATTATTAACAAGTCATAATGTTAATACATGAATCACATATGTCCATTGGTCTAGGGCACACTACTAACATCCCTTGCGAGCCATGAAGTGTTGTTGGGTAGGAACTAATTCATTAGCTCCTTCTTCATCTTCTCCCAAGTGTCGATGGGAGGTCTACCCGAACTAATGTCGTTGGAGGTTCTCGTTCTCTACCACAGCTTCGCATCACCCACCAAGTACATTGCTGTGATTGAAACCTTTTCTGAGTCCTCCACCTTTGTTGCTGCAAAGTACTGCTCCATATCTCGCATAAAATTTTCGAGCTTCTTGGCATTTCATTTGTCATGGAAAACTTGTGGCTCTCGCACCTTCACCATAATGCTTTCCACTTAGACACCTGTCTCGTGCCTTGCCATCATACGTTTGAGCACTAACAGATAATAACTCATCTCCTCACGAGTCTTCATTTGTTCTTTGAGCGCTCTCATAGTTGCTTAAAGCTCCTTCTCTAAGGATGCAATACGTTCCAACAAAGGAACTACTCCCTCATTCGTTGGGGCTAGAGACTCAAGAATTGCCTCTAATCTAGTAACCATTTATGTTAGATTACTTCCACTAGCCATCACTCTAGATTGGCTCTAATACCAACTGTCATAGTAGATTAGCTCTAATATCAGCTGTCATAAAGGTCTACTTTGGACTCAAACTTCTATCGCAAGCCGCGCCCACCTTCGTGCGGCAATCTTACTTAGGTCCGCTTAACCAAGATTTAACCTTCTCACGTGAATGTCGCCGAATAATTCCATTACCCTTGAACACCTCACGCGCACACAAGTGTTTAAAGTGTTTCTCTCACACACATAAAGAACACAAGTGTAAAAGAGAAAAAAAAAGCAAGAGAATTTAAATATAGTCGAAGCTACTCTTTCATTAACCCTCAACAAAATATTACCTCCTCCTTAAAGCACTAACAAGGAACTCCGTACTTGAAGCACTTACAAAGAACTCCCTACTCGAAGCCTTTACAATGAGAACTCCCCAAAAGTTCTTAACTTACAAAGCTCTCTCCTTTAAGTGATCTTTCAATGAGTTTTCTCTCAATGATCGAATCTCTGAGTTGGCTCTTAACACTAATGAGCCATTTATAAGCTCCTCCAGATGACTAAGAGTCGTAATAGAACTCTATTAGCTAAGATCACAATCTTATCCTATCTAATAGGATTAAGTTACATCACATTTAAAAGATTACCCTATCTAGGAATGATTATCCTTATCCATGAAGATCTCCTCTATCTTCAGATGATCCTTTCACGTAATCTTTATCTTTTAAAGCTAATGTGCATACATCGTGATCTTATTCGCCACGTCATCATGTGCCATATCATCACAATTGCCACGTCACTATTAATATTTTTTCACCACAGCCTATCCACATATAAATCCATCAATGCACATCTATGAACAAGTCCATCTTCTATTATCAAAGCGCACTCATGGTGCAGTCTCCTCGCTCTATAACTAAGTACAAGTCATAATCTGAGTTAGCATAAAACCTCGCATATTTCACATATCTTCGACTTGCCTCTCTGAAGTCAAATGCTTATGTCTAATTGTGCTCGCATGCCTTTGTGCATCCTCGTGGGGTCTCGAATATCTTTGTGCATTCTCACACACCCTCAAATCTCGCATGAATTAGTTTGCCAACTCCGTGTGGCCCCGCATCCGAAACTCACGTCTCATTGAAGATTTCTACCATTATGTGCCTACGCGTGCCCATACATATCAAATCTCGCCTACTCTCAAGATCTTCATTGATACTTCCTACATCCCTTGCCTACTTCGCAAGTTTCTCGGGTTTTGCTCGCCAATTCGCAAGACTCTGCCTTGTTCCCTCGTCAACATGCCTTCCTCGTGCCAACTTACATGCCAAGCATTGTCCAAGGCTCACCAACACTCGCACGATCTCGCAATCTGGACTTAGGGGTCTAACAAATCACTTCCACTAGAAGAATTCGACGCCCTTGTCGAAATAATCTGTGGGCACTCCTCTACAAACGGTTCCCTCAAAGATTCCTTCGCCAACTGTTAAAGACTGGAGCAAGTCTTCTATTCTAATAGCACCTTTTTCTCGTACCATCTCCTCTTTCTGTCGAGTTTTCTTTCGTATGGATCCTCCTCTATGAGACTCATAACATTCAAATATGCAATGTTGTTGATGGCTCCTACTCCCAAGTCATCTTCATCGTTCCATCCTTTGTCATTCGCGACTATAGAGTTCATCTGCTCCTCGCCCTTCTTTCTCTTCGGGCATTTTCGAGCATAATGTGGTCCCTGACAGATGAAGCATGCAACCTTCCCCTTCAATTACTTCTTCTTATATTGAGAAGATTCTCCTACCTTCTCTATGCCTTTCTCCTTATCATCCTGGGTTCCACCATTTTTCTTGCCCTCTCCGCTGCATAGAATTGGTGTTGGTAATTGGAAATCTAACAAGGCATATGCCACCTCTATTGCGCTAGGGAGGTCATTCAGGTTCTGCCTCCGAAGCTCCATTTGTGCCCAACCTTGAAAGCCACTAATGAAGTTGAACAATTTGTCTTCCTTCGACATGTTCCGCACATCCATCCTCACTTATGTGAACTTTCTCACATACTTCCTCACTCCCTCACTGAGACGTCTTACTTGAACTTCCTCACATACTCCCTCACCAAGCCGTCTTGCTTGAACTTCCTCACAGACTCCCTCACCGAGTCATCTTGCTTCAACCCCCTTCAAAGCTTCCCTCGCAAGCCATGAAATATTATTGGGTAGGAACTGATCCGTTAGCTCTTTCTTCATCTTCTCCTAAGTGTTGATGGGAGGTTTACCCGCACTAATATCGTTAGAGCTTTTCGTTCTCTACCATAACTTTACATCACCCACCATTCACATTATTGTGATTGACACCTTCTCCGAGTTCGCTACCTTTGATGCTACAAAGTACTGCTTTATGTCCCACATAAAATTTTCAAGCTTCTTGGCACTCCGTTTGCCATCGAAAACTTGTGGCTCTCGCACCTTCACCATAGTGCTTTCCACTTAGACACCTGTCTCGTGCTTTGCCATCGCACGTTTGTGCACTAACAAATCATAGTTCATCTCCTCATGACCCTTCATTTGTTCTTCGGGCGCTCTCATAGTTTCTTTAAGCTCCCTTTCTAAGGATGCAATATGTTCCAACAAAGGAACTACTCCCTCATCTGTTGGGGCTAAAGACTCAAGAATCGCCTCTATTTTGGTAACCCTTTCTGTCAGATTACTTCCACTAGCCATCACATCAGATTGACTCTGATACTAGCTGTCACAAAAGTCTACTTTATACTCGAACTCTTACCGCAAGTCGCGCCCACCTTCGTACGGCAATCCCACTTAGATCCGCTTAAGCAAGATTCAGCCTTCTCATATGAATGTCGCCAAACAATTCCATTAGCCCTCGAACACCCCACACACACATAAGTGTTTAGTGTTTCTCTCACACATATAAAAAACACGTGTAACAGAGTAAAGAAAGCAACAAGAGATTTAAATATAGTCGAATCTACTCTTTCATTAACTCTCAACAAAATGTTAACAAAAGACACAAGTACCTCCTACTCGAAGCACTCAAGGAACTCTCTACTTGAAGCCCTTACAAGGAACTCCCTACTCGAAGCCCTTACAATGAGAACTCCCCCCAAAAGCTCTCAACTCTTAAAGCTCTCTCCCTTGAGTGATTTCTCTCAATATGAGTGAATGAATAGATCTCAACTCTAATAAGCTATTTATAAGCTCCTCTAAATGACTAAGAGTCCTAGTAGAACTCTACTAGCTAAGATCACAATCTTATCTAATCTAATAGGATTAAGTTACATCACATTTAAAAGATTACCCTATCTAAGAATGATTATCATTATCCACGAAGATCTCCTCTATCTTCAGATGATCCTTCCACGTGATCTTTATCTCTTAAAGCTAATGTTCATCCACCATGATCTTATCCGTCACGTCATCATGTGCTGCATTATCCACAGTTGCTACGTCACTATTGATGTGCTGTCACCACAGCCTATCTGCACATAAGTCCATCAATGCAGGTCCATAGATAATTCCATCTTCATGATCAAAGCTCACTCATGATATAATCTCGTCGCTCCATGACTAAGTACAAGTCACAATCCAAATTAGTATAAAACGTCGCATATTTCACATCCTCGTGAGGTCTTGCATACCTTTGCGCATTCTCGCGCACTCTCAGGTTTCGCATGACTTAGTTTGCCAACTCCATGCGGCCTCGCATCCGAATCTCACATCTCGTCGAAGATTTTCGCTAATGCGCGCCTACGGGTGCCCACACGTATCAAATCTCGCTTATTCTCGAGATTTTCGCCGATACTTCTCGCATCCCTTGCCTATTTCGCAAGTTCGTTGAGTTTTGCTCGCTAACTCGCAAGACTTTGCCTTGTTCTCTCGTCAACACGCCTTCCTCATGTCGACTTGCGTGCCAAACATTGGCCAAGGCTCGCCAACATTCACACGATCCCACAGTCTGGACTTAGGGATCTAACACTTTGCCACTTCAAATATCTAGATGGCAAGAGGACCCACACACAAATAATTAAAAACATTATCTGAGATAAATTCAATGAAATTTAGATGAAAAGTTGAGATTTAGATTATTATAATTTAAGTTAATTGTTTTTAAAATATTAGTATTTTAAAAAAACACTCTAAAATATTTGAATTTAAATTAAATTTTGATGTAAATGTCATAATTAAAGTTGAATCTTTTACTTATGAAAATTGAAAGCTTTAAAGATATTTTCAATAAATTCAAATTTTAAGTTATTATTTGAAAAGTGATAAATTACAAGAAGATTTTTTTGTATTTTATTGGTATTAATAATTTCATAAAAGATAATGTTAATTTCCTAATATATTATTTTTGCTGATGGAGGTACATCAGACAGATGATTGATATTTATTCTAAACAAAGCACATATCATGCTGGCCTATTAGCAATGGCGTTTCTCCGGTTCTAATTTGAAATCTTGGCGCTATATTTTCCCATCCAAAATCAAAGCAGACCAAACTGCCAACTGGAAATTTGGAACCCACTTTCAATTCCTCCGCGTTTCAAAATGGCTACCAGCTTCATCGCCGTTCAGTGCTTCCAGTGCTCCACAATGCAGGCACGCTCCATCACTTTCTCTCTCTGTATGTTCATTTTTTATAAATTCTATGAAAAATATAAACGAACTGGATTATGATGACGACGACGAGTGGTATACTACACTACACAATACAGGTGAAGCAGCAGAGAAAGAGCGGGAACAAGTGGACGTGCGTTATTTGTAACCATAAGCAATCCATCAGGAAAGTGTTCGCTAAAGGTCACATGGCCAAAGACCTCCGCCTTTTCGTTCAATCCTTCAACATGTCCCGCAATGTCGACCGCGGCCAGCATTGGCCGCCCGAATGTAACGGCGGATTATTTGATGACCGGGGGAAGAAACGGACCGATTGGAGCGAGTATTTAGCCGGAGAGGAGGACAATTTCACACAACATGGAGAGCAAGGTATTATATGGTTGAAAAACAAATGATTTTTCGTTTTTTCCCCCTTTCCATGTGTTGAACTGGGAAAGCATTAATGCTAAGTTTTTACTGCAGCAGATGAAATGGGTCCAAAGGTCGTGACAGAGTTGCCACAACAGATGTTAAAGAGACCCAAAACCAAATTAAATAATTGTGTTTCCGCGTCAAGTAGTGGAGATGGTGAAGGTCTCTACAAGCCTGTTTCTCAAAAGAAAGGGAATACTAGTAGAGGTAATTTTGGCTGTACTTGCACAATGATGACATTAATAAAAGTTGAATCAGCAAAATGTACTAGTGGAATGGATTGCCGAATCTTGTTGCTTTAGCTGTTCCTGTTCTACATGTTAATACAAAAGGAGAAAAGAAACAATTAGAAGTATGTGCTCGGAGGTACTTTAACAGATAAAGAATGCATTATTCTACCCCTTTATTAATTAATAATAGTTTGTGCGGTGTCTAGCCTAAATATTGTTAGAAGTCTTGGTTTGGAACTTCTAATAAAATGCACAATTCACTGATATCTTAATTTTAGATGAACTGCCTCCTGCAGATGTGGAAAGTGTTCCCAAATGGAGTGGTTATATATTCAGAGATGAAGGGTCCCGGGATTCTTGCCTACCAACTGCAAACAAGGCTTCCAAATGGAATGAGTATGTCAACCAAGACGATGATGTCTTGATACAGGGAAGCGGGAAAATTTGTGCTGATGATCTGGATCAGGGAAGCAGTGATGTGTGGGAGACCATATTAGATGATCAGAAGGTAGAAGATGATATCCACCCGGACTACATGTAAAGTCCTCCCATGTTCCTCTGCAATTTACCCATGCCCCATGATTTTCCGAAATCTATTTTTTCTACTTATAGGCAAGTACCCTACCTAATATGGACATATGAGACCCATATCTTGCTCCTACGACCCTCTGATGCCAGTTCTTTTTCCTTGTTTTCTCTACGATGCATTTCCAAAGAATTGGTGACATAATTCTTTATGCACGGTTTTCCCACATGTAATACATATTGTCGAGGAGAGCGAATGCTAATTCCCTCATTTAATCACAACGCCTAGCCAACCTCTAGCCAATCTCAACATTCCCATAGCTTCTAAAAGCACCTAAGCAAAGAACTCATAGGCCTTCCCGATATCTGGTTTAACCTTTTCGACTTGCATTTCTCTAAAGAATTCCACTGCCTCATCAAACCGTTTAAATTGCATATAGCCATTTATCATGGCTTTCCAGAGGACAACGTCTCTAACATGACTTCTATAAAACCAGATTCCTACAGCCAGACACAGTAGTAGTCAAACAAAAGACATTTTGGAAGGAGTCCTCAAAATCCTCCCTAGATATTCTCAAGCAACCACTTTTGCAGTATATTTCCAGCCACGCATTGCCAATAATAGGATTTATCCCTTACAGTTACATACCACTGATTTCCTTGCCAAATTACAAATCTTTCACAAGTATAGCCCAAAAGCTTGCACTATCAGCTAGTTCCTGTATCTGGAAAGAAAGTTAAATTTATTTGACTAAAAGTAGTGTTTACACGAGCTCCAACCCAATCTTTGTCCAAATGTAGTGTCATCAGTAGCGGGTTCTATCTTTGTGTGATGTGTTTATTTTTGTGATTTCTTTGGCCATGATAATTTGCCTGATCTAAGTGAACATGTCATTGCAAAAGTCTTGCTATCATTTTGTAGATTCTAAAATTTCTTTTGTTTCTTTCTCACTATAGTGCATAGATAATACGACTAAAACCTGAAAATAGTTGTCACTTGAAGGTTTTACTGCTAGTCTAGTCCATGATCTATAAGCAGTCTTATATTATCACAATGAGCAGTGACAAAGTCTGGAATTTATGCCAAATTGCTGATGAGTTGTTCAATCTGGAATTGAAAATTTAATTATGTCTTTGATATTCCAATTTTATTTTATAACTAACAACAGGATGTAACTATTGAATTCGGGGTTGACAAAATTTGTAAGCAGAAGTAGTAGTTAAAAGTATATATACATACATATATACTTTTACAACTTCAAGACCAAGACAACTGGCAAAGAAACCAGAACTAGTGGAACCGTTAACATAATACCCTGAAAACAAATCAGAATGGATTCAGAAGCTTCTTTTACTGCAATAGTACCTCCAGTGTTTGATGGAATAAATTAAGTATGGGCTGTAAGAATGGAAGCCTATCTTGATGTCAATGATCTCGGGGAAGCTGCTGAGGATGAATATGAAGTTCTTCCCTTTCCAAACCATCCAACAATGGCACAAATTAAAAATCACAAGGAGAGGAAATAAAGAAATCAAAGGCAAGTGCTAGCTTGCTTACAGTTGTCTCCTCTATTTTCACCAGAACAATGACTTAAAATAGATAAGTAAATGTGGGATTTGTTGAAGCAAGAGTATGCAGGAAATGAAGGGTCAGAGGCATGTAAGTTACGAATCTGATCAGAGAATTTGAAATACAGAATATGAAAGAATCAGAATAATCAAGGACTATTTTGACAGATTGCTCATGTTTAACATCTTGGGACTGACTTACTTATTCAAGAGCTGTTCAGAAATCCTATTTACAGGTCCTAATAAATTCGAGGCCACAGTTTCATCACTGAAAAATACCAAAGATCTGTCAAGTATTACCTTGGTAGAATGGTGTTGTGGAGAGGAAATACAGAATATTTATGAGTGGTTGCTATATGGTAAAGAGCTACCAAATAAATTCTAGGCTGGGTATGCAAATACAATTATCTTTTTGCTGGACAGATTACCAACAGAAGTATTTTAAAAAAAGGACACCATTTAATGCATGGTATGGCTGTAAAAGGCTGTTACTTGAAAATATTTAGCTGCTTATGTTCTCTTACATTCTATAACTAAAGAAAGTAAAATTGGATAAGAAAGTAGAACCGGATATACTCACCTTCAAAAGCCTATAGAATTTATATTCCATAAAACAACAAATCTTTGAGTCAGATAACTAGAGGTGGGAAGATAAACAAGAAATTAGTCTTTCAAGTGAGCAATGAAAATGTTAATGAAAAACCAGACAGGAGAACCAGATCAATCTCTAATCTATGAAAGGTGCAATGTAGGTATAATGGGCCTCGCAAGGAATGGCAAGGCTGTAGCTAAGAATGGGAATGGGTTGGCTCGGCCGAAAAGAAAAAGGCACAGAACTGGCCCAAGGTCTCCGACCCAATCAGGCCATTGTAAATCGAGGCTCGATTGGGCCATATGGGTCAGGCTTGTCAGGCTAAAGGATCCAAGCCCTTTTCTTTCTAGCTTGAGCCCTCCTCGAAGCTCATTCGATTTTGGATTGATATGATTTTTTAATCTTCTTGAAATTTTTAATGGAATTTTATTTAATTACAATTTTGAAGTGATCATTGAAGCTACAAATTTTAAATTGTCTATTGTATATGTATTAGAGAATATAGTCTTAGCAAATTAAAGACTTATGATCACGAATAAGTACAGTGGTGGTTACTTGTGGGTCTAAAACAAAACTTGTTCTCCTGAGCAGAGTATAAAATATTTCTTAATTATCATATAAACATGGTAGTAAACTTGGTAAATATTAACTAGTTTAGATTTAACCAAGAGGAAAGAGACAGGAGGTCCTGTTAGCAAATTAAAGACTGTTGAAATTGGAAGCATAAATATATTTAGTACATATTTGTGCTTTCTCCTTTTGATTATCTCATATTTTTTTAATGAAATTTTAGCTTTTCGTTCCATACAGCAGGTATAGATACAGGCTCTTCTTTTCGTTTTATTTTTGTTTGATTTAAGCTTTAGATTCATATTTTTTATCTCTAAAACTTTAACTTAATCACAATTCAGTCCTAAACAATCTCAAAATATTTAATTTAAATCAATATTTAATTATATATTTAGATTTGGTAGCACCATACACCTTTAAAGTAATTTATGATTTTAGTTATAAAAATCCATTGTTATTACTCAAATGTTAAAAAGGAAAAGGACTAAATTTCAAAGTAAAAGTTTAAAAAAGCACTAAGCCATTCTTAATTTTTATTACCCATAAGTCAAGATCTTTGTTATAGCTCCTTTTAACATTTTAGAGACCACACCATATTATCAAAATGTTGGTAAAGAGACGAACTGAAATGGTATACCTTTTTTTGTATATCTTCATATGATAAAACATGATCTTTATGAACATACACATTTATAATTTCATCCACTTCTTTTCTGGATAAATCATTTATATCTTGAATTTGGAAAACTAGAAATTAAAAAAATTCACTTTCGATCAGTACAGGAATAAAAAGTCGAAAAGAAGGCTAAATGTAATTATATTAATATTATCCCACCTTATTTAGTAGTAAAGATTTCTCCTCTATGGGGCTCTCAAGAGAAGTTGTGACAGAGCTAAGAAGGGAAGCAATTGAACTCAAAGTGAGTTGTACGACAATAAGAGAATGGTAATTGTTTGAATTCTGAAGAAACTTATCACACAATGTGCCAATCATACAAGTCTTTATTCTTTCTCATTATTAAAAACATTGGTTTACAGAGGGACATAAAGGATCACCCCCTCAAGGTGTATATATACCCAAAGTCTCAGAGATTTCCTTATGACTAGAAAATAGAGATAGGAACTCAGACTAAAGCATAGCCTAGATGTGTAGAGTTTTGACTTCCTTTTACCCTAACCATTTATATAAAATAAAAATTAGTATCAGATACAATCATAAAATTATCTCATTCGTTATGATGGAGATCTTCTCACATGAAACATGAGCATACCTTAGAAGACTATACTGGTTCGTCAAAAGCAGTACTATTTGACTCATAAGCAAAAAGAGCACACATCATACTAAAGAGCTCTTGAATAAAACCAAACTCATTATTCTCTTTGTAAGGCCATACCTACAAAGACATAAGAAAGAACAATTTGAAATCAACAGAGGATCACAAAAAGAGCTATTGAAAGAACATTCTTGTAACTTGTACTGAGAAGCATATTCTAGACTCCATAAATGTTTTGGATCTTAACAATCTCTCAAAATTTTGTTAAGACTTTCTTTGTTTATAGCTCATTTGCCTACTTCTCCATTACATGATAATATAAAATTTTCCATTTTTTTGAAATGATAAAAATTGATATGATACGGTATAATAAAATAAGGTTTCTCTTTCTATCTCACCCTACTATATAGGTTTTGAAATTTATCACATTTTTAGCAAGTACACGAGGCATGAAAGCACATCAACATAAGCAGTATTATATAATATGCTTAGAACTATATTTCCTATTAAATGGCTATAATTTAACTTATAAAACAAGTCGCAGGTAAAAGATGTAATTCAGATCAACACTTTAGATTGACATAGTAACTTCAAAGCAAAACTGAAAAGGGTATAAAAAAATGCACTACTAACCTTCAGTAGCTAAGTTAGCCACCACTTTTAGTACATGGATTCTGACATTGGCATCTTTTGACTCAAGTAGATGCAAAATCTTTTGTAGTCTAACTGTCAAACAATTGTTTGAAGGAACATCCAACCAAGTATATGTACATCTTGGAGTAACCCATCACCTAATATCATGTACATTACAAGTTTTTTCTGTGGCACATTTCCAAGTGTATGTAAGTGGGTGTATGCATGAGAACAATCCATTTGATTGTTGATATTCTCAATATATATGCACATCACACATATAGAGGAGAGTATTTAGAGAAAAAAAAATCCTTAATGTACGTCTGATTATATCTTTTCAATCAAACAAAAGAAATTACTAAAGTATAGAATTCATAGGCAATGGAGGAAGCTTCTCAACACGTTCTTAAAGAACAATCAAATTTCAAATACAAAAGAAAGAATAATAAATAAAAAGAACTATACAAAACAATTTTCAACTTTATACGTAACAGTCATCAATACAACATGTAAAGGTAATAGATTATATGTATCATCGGAACTTCATTTCTCAAGCAAGTACCTCTTTGTATGGTCGCTAAATAAATTAAATAAAATAAGGCTTTTTAGTTTCAATTATACGAATAATGAGTGAACAAGAGGAATTAATAAATCAAATTAACAACACAGGCTTGCTAAAATATGCATGATGATCAACTTATATGACATAAGGAAATACATTTCACAAGTAATTTTAGTGGCAACTACAATCGTATCATCTACAGGTAATCAACAGAAAATTACTATAAAGCATTCAGACATTCAACACAATTTAACATCAATATAAAGAAGTCAATGAATAAGTGAAGATTGCAGCTTCCAACTTGTTCTTTAGAGAGGAATATCAAAACTTCTTAAATTTAAATCACTCAATTGAATCATTTTCAGTTTTTAAATCTATTAATGATCTAAAGGCTAAAATATGCAATTAAATGAGAGCAATCTAAGCATGGTGCTGTATAAAATGAAATCAGGAAATTGCAATTGAAAAATATATCTTATATTAATCTAAGTAGAAAAGATGTCAAAAGCATGTTAACAAAATGAGTAATTATGATAAGGAATTTAACTTTAAAATTATAAACGTTGTCCATAACCTTATATTTGTTTATATGTGTTATAAGTAAAAAAAAAATATAACCAATTTAAATATAAAAAATATGGCTCTTTAATTATATTAAATCTTTATACTCATCTTAACAAAAAATATTTACAATCAACATAAAAATCGCCCAATTGCCAACAATATAAATACATAATATTATATATTTAATGAATAATAAATCATATTATGATTAAACCTAGAACTTGACCTTATAAAAACTCCAAATTTAATTAATTTGAAAATAAAAACAAGAAACTAAAATCACAATAAAACCAAATTCTTTAGTTTTTTACGCTAGCTCATGGCCACTTTTTATTTCTAAATTTTGAATTATATTTTTCAAACAAAAATATATTTAATTATAGATGCCAATAAAGTTACCTGTTTATTATTTTAATAATTAAGTATTAAATAAATTTTATAGA
>JANIPM010000002.1:56608264-56625363 GCA_027478405.1 Erythroxylum cassinoides
TATCACAATTCAACCCCCCCTTCTTGTATATTCTGATCATATTACTATCAATATATTAACGTGTGATTCACTTCAAAAAAGTGCTTCTTTATCGCGCTAAATGCAAACTGTTTTCACACAAATTTCATCCTTATTTTTTCGATCCTTTTGTGATAACAAATATCTTTCCTTATGGAGCAGTACAGATTAAAAGTTTAAAAATAGGGAAGACATTGCATGTAAGTGGTCATCAACTCAAGCCTGGTCCTAATGAAGTTCAAGTGGAAAATGCTAAAGTTATGATTCTTGGAGATCAAAATTTTGTAACTTGATGAGGGTAACATGGAGTTGAATCAACAACAATAAACAAAGGTGCTACTTGGGAAGCAACCTAAAGGAACTTTATTCTTTTTATTTACATTTTTGCAATTATGGTTTCTGTTAAATTCTCCATTTCTTACATTTGATGTTACATTGGGGAAAATGTAAGTTTTAAGTGTGAGGGTGATGATCTTAGTTTTCTGTTACATTTTTAAGCTTGTTTATTGCTTATGTGTGTTTCTTAGGTGTTTTAAAAATCAATCAATCAAACAACTATTTTCTCTTTTTCTATTACTTTAGGACTATAGTCATAATTAGAGAATGAATTGACTAAAAAAATTCATGGCAACTTTAGCTTATACTTTTACTCTTGTAATTGGTCAAAATACATTATCTTTAGAAGAATAATGACTAGTAGTAAACATAAGCTAGTGAGATTTTGAGCCTTCATAAACTGACATATCCATATAAGTCTTATTGTCTTTTGTTTATGTGTGACCTGGATGGCATATACATTCTGACTTTGCTTTGATTTTCTATTTAAGACCATATTTTTATCACATGCATTAATATAAAAATGATATAGGCATTTTTTTGCTTTATAAGCTACATTAGCCAAATAGCCAACCTGTTGATATGAATTTTTCATTTGTTAAGCCCCTTTGAGCTTTATTTGTCTATTCTTTTTATGCTAACTACTTTATATGTCTTAAACCTAACCAAATGTCCTACCCAAGCTTTAAAGCTAGCGAAGCATTTGTTGATTGTTGATGTTTGTAGATGCACAAAACTGTAAGTGTAGGGGTGTGCACATGTTTGGGTTGGTTGTAATTGTTGGAATGTCATTTTTTGTCTTATCAATAAATTCCAATGTTAATATAGCTTCTTTCAATTTTTATTGAAAAAAAAAGGAATGGAAAAAAGAAAAGGAAAGGAAAAATAAAATATATGTTTAAATAAAATTATCAAGGAGGAAATGAATTTATTTTGCAAAGTTATTCATGATTATTTTTCCTCCTAAAGTTATATAGAATGGGTGATTCAAGTATGATGCATGTGAGGTCGACGTTGTTTTGAAGGATGATCACTTATGGTTACAATGTATTGTTTGTCATCAATTATATTAGTGATTCCTTTTAATTCCTTATGCTTCATGTGTTTTGTGGTGTGGGAGCTTGAATATGAGCTGCGAAACATAGTTTTTGCATTCATCATAGCTGATGGTATGTAGTTTTGGGTGAATGTAAGTTTTTGCACGTGATGGCTTTTACATCACAATATCTAAATACATCTCAACTTAACGTTTGCCCACATTACAACCTTAAAAGTCCTTTGATTTATGATTATGTATGTGAACCTTAGTGGCGTAAAAATAAAACGATATCCAAAGCTGTGGAATGTTTTGATCAGGAATGGATACCCATAAATTTATCAAATTTTAAAAAAAAATTATCAAATTCTACCTTTAGATTGCTCAGTTTCTGAAGAGAATAATTGTGGAGTGATCACGAGTAGAGGCATTCAATGTTAAGTTCTTGCTATGATTTTGAAGGTTATTTCTCTATACTTATGGCTATCTATTCTTAGGAAATATGGAAATTATGAAAGTGTTTCGGTTTGTGAGTTTGATTTTGTTATTTTGCTTGAGCACAGTCAAGAGCTAAGTGTACGTGGATTTGATGTTTGCTTAATTGTTTATACATTTACTTCTTAACACTTGGTGACTATTATTGTGAGAGGTTTAAGATACTCGTTTTTAGTTCATATTTGATATAAGGAACAAGTTTGAAGCACAAAAACTAAAATAAGTTAAAAGCACATACCTTGAGCCAACATCTGTTCAAACTCAATTACTGGCGTGAGCCATGACACTACCAAATTAACTAGACTAAAACTATAGCTAGCAGTAATTCTAGGTTGATCCCACATATAGTACTTGATTAGCTTTTAAAATGAAATTAATCAGTGTTTAGGTTTAAAGGGTTTTTGTTTGGTTAAAATAAGAAAATAAAACTAAACTAACTAAGAAAAGAAATTAAAAAAAACGTGTAAAAATGATAAAAGTGGTGGATTCGTTAGGGACTCGGTTCTTTGGTTCAATCTCGACTTACACCCAATTAAACATATTTCATTGAATTGTTGTCTTCACATCTCTCTTTGAACTATTGGTCGTTGATTTACAACAAGCTCCATTAATCTCTATTTTTCCTTAGGTCATAGTTAATTAAGAAGAGCTCATTAATTATCCCTAACTATTGGATAATCTAGGAGATGCTCACTAAGTTTAATCAGATAGTCACCTTATGAGTGAGAAAAACAGACCAATCTAAGCAATAATCACACAAGCTCAGATTATTTAACCTAGGTTATGTTATCCCTAATGATTACTGACCATTAGTCACTACAAATAAATCGATAAAACAACAATTACATATTATATCCAATTCTAGCAATGGGTTCTTACATAAAAACAATCAAATAATGCATTCAATCTTACATAATACCGAATTCAATAAAAATAAGATAGCATAATTAATTCCTAAGAGAGAAAGACCAACAAATACAAGGAGAAATAAACTTAATCAAGTCATCGGTAGGGATGTCAATGGGCCAAGTCGGGCTCAAGTCACTCTTGGCCTAGCCTGGCCTGACCCCTACTAGGCTCGATGGGCCGAACTATTTTGGTTTGTGACCTACCCATGGCCCGGTCAACTCGAGCCAAAATTGGGTTGGGTTGAGCAAGCCATGCCAAAATTGCCAAGCCTAGTCATTGGCGTCGATTCACCTCCAAACTGGCATCTGGAAAGCTACCTCTCCATAGGTCTCTCCATATATGAGAGCTTCATCACACTCTCTTCTCTCCTGAAGGCTCCCAAAACTTCGGCCCGAAAACACTCCAAAACTTTCATCCAAAAAACCCTTTTGTCGTCACACCCTCGGCATATATTAAAACTATAGGTTAAAACATTTATAGGTGAGGTGGCTTGTGTTACACCCATGACTTGTGACACACCATACATGGGTGATAGGTGCTTAACTAATTATTAATTATTTCATAACAATTGCTGATTAAGTACATGAAATTGCTTAAGATATTTACTTTGACCCATATGTGATTTTAGGCACAATTCAAAAGCAAAGAAGTTAATGTGAGTTGAAAGTACAATATTTGGGTCATTTTTTAAAGATTAATATTTGCTTGTGTTCACAGAGTGAGAAGAAGAAAATTAAAAGACAAAAGGAAGACAATAAATAATGGAACAAAAAGAAGAAGAATCATAGAAAGCATGCAGCACGTGCATGTTTTTTGCTATGCAAAAACTAATTTAATGGAGCATTAAAATGGTAGCGTGGAGACAACAAAAGAGGAAGAGAAGAGGTTGTTGGGAAGAAGCAAAATGCAACGCATAACGTGGATTAAAACAAGAAGTAAAAGGGTTAGCAACCAAAGGAGAAACACAGTAATTGGGCAGCGAATAACATGCAAACGTCAACATATAGCAGCTGAAGGCAAGGAGCACAACGTCAGTGAAATGCAAAACATCTACATTTCACCCAAATGTAGGGATCATTTTTTGCTTAAAACACACAGTGGTAGATGAGGGCAAAAATATTGTAGATGGACTAACAACTAATTCACTAAATCAGATAAAACAACAGCGAAGAGTGAGAGTAGAAAAAGGGAGGCACTATTAGGGGGCTTTGGTTGGAGTTATTCAATAGGGGCTAAAGCATTTTTTGGGGAGAGTACCATGGAAGGCTAGAGGTCCCGACGTTGATTCGGAGGTGACATCGATGTCGATGACCTGAGTTAAGTGTATTTCATTATTCTTGTTGTTTCTTTTTCTTATTAGGAGTTGATTATGTTATCTTGAGTTGATTGAATTGGGTATTATGGAAAAATGATTTTAATGGTTTCATTGAATTGTTTATTTGCAAACCTATTGCTAGATTTTCGATATTATCTGTAATTGTTTTGTTGAGCTTCATGTGTAGCAACTAATAATTCGTAATCATTAAAGATAACATAACCTAGACTAAATGACTTATTATATGTGGTTATTGCCTTGATTAATTGGTTTTCCTAATTCGTAATGCTACTGCCTAATTAAATCTAGAGATCGTATCTTAGGTTGTTTGGTGGCTAGGTTTAATTAACTATCGTATCTTGATTAAACACTATCAAAGGGAAAACTCGAGTTAATTATTAACCTATAATTAATAGTTGCTAGGAGAGGTTTAAGAATAATAAATCAATGAAATATGTTTAATTAAGGTATTGGCCAACATTAAACTAAAGAACCGGGTCCCTACCGAATTTCTCAAGGTAGCTGCAATTTTTCGGCAGCCGTGAGACAATTTGTATCTTGGTTCTTCACTTTATGTTTCCATTTTCTTGTCTTCTTCTTGTCTTTATTTGCTCTAATCTTCTTCATTCTTGCTCCATGAAGACAAATGAATATGAATCCTCGAAAAATGGCCCAATTATAGTGCTTTTGACTCACTTTAACTCATTTGCTTCTGAATTGTGCCTAAAACTACATATGAACTAAAGTCAGTGTCTTAAACAATTTCATATCATCAATCACTAAATGTAATGGAGTAAATGTATAATCAATTAGGCACATATCAGTTACCCTTGTGGAACAAGAAGGAGATGGATTAGGGTGAAGATTGGATAAGAAATCACAAGAAGAACAACAATTTAGCAACACCTGGGAGATGCATGGTATGCTTCACAAATTAGGCATTTTAATTAGTTTGCACATTTGGATGCACGACCGTGAACCTAAATGTGCATATGTCCAGAAGCCTAGTTTTTTACTAAAAATTGACATTTTGGATGGCAAATGGAAGGAGAATCATTTTGGGACTTTATGAAGGAGTAGAGCACTTACGCTTTGGAGACCTATAGAGGGCTAAGCTTCCCTATTCCAATTTGGAGCTGAAATCGCCGACGAGGATTGCAATTAAGCATATCATCATTGTGTATCATTGTTCTTTCTCTCTTTGAGAATTATTTAGATTATTCTATATCTTTTGATTTGGATATTCATATATGGATAATCGTTATTCTAGTTCTCGTTGGATTGTTTATGTATGGAATTATTGCTAGAATCTTAAATACAATACGTAATATGGCAACTAATGGTATTGAATCATTAAGGATAACATAACATAGGGTTAATGATCCAAGTTTGTGTGGTTGTTTCCAAGATTGATAGTTTTTCTTGTTCGTAATACGACTGTCTGAATAAATTAACAGAGCTTGTTTTAGGTTATTCGATGGATAGATTTAGTCCAAAAGTTTATTTTAATTAAATATGACCTATGGGAAAACCAGGATTAACAGATCTTGCTGTTAATCTATGATCAATAGTTCTAAGAGAGATGTGAAAACAATAATGCAATGACATATGTTTATTTGTAAGTGGGATGAGATTGAACCGAGAACCGAATCATACATGCATTTATCATTTTCATGATTTTTATTTTTTGTTTTAATTTGCTTTTGTTTGTTTAATTTCACTTTGTTTTCTTAATTGCATCAAACCAAACCCAAATATGAATTTATCATTGCAAAAACTACATAAACACTCCCTGTAGATACGATCCTTACTGATCGCTTCTCCAAGTTTGGTTATGCAAAGTTAGGTTTATTTTCTAGTGAATTTGACACGAATCAGTCATAGCTACTACTCTAGAGTCATATGCCTGATTCTTGAAGAACCAGGGAAGTGATAAGGACTCTCTCTACCATATTTTAGAAGTAAAACATATCCTCCGTCACCATCGCTTTGATTCTGTCCCCTTTCCTACTGATCATGTAACTAATTAACTTATGCATATATCATAATGTTAGATATATAAACTACACACTTCATTGGATTGTACAACCATTCTTAGCTAATATTCTAAGACAAAGTCTTCTCGATAAATCTTAATGGGAAGCAAACTAATAATATAACATACTCCTTAATAGTAACATACTCCTCCAAGTATAAGCCTTAGCCTATATAAAGTGAAAACCTGGTGTAGGTGATACTATACATTTCTCTTAGCACTCAAAACTACAATGTATTGACAACATCCTAGGCATAATGCCACTTCTTTATAGTGAAGGTGGTGAGAAACTCCAAATTTAACTCTTTGTAGGTAGGTAGGTAAGCTCCTTGATTGTGAAGAAACAATCCTATCTACTAACATTAATCAACTCTCAGATTTTGAAGTAAGTCTGATCTAGTTGAGCACCAACTAATCGATGCTTAAACTTTTAGTATATAGCTTTAACCTTAGTCTCTTAAACCACATAATGTGAGCTAGGCTGGGAAGTGTAGTATGGAATGTGTAATAGGTATAAGTTCCAACTATGAAGGTGGTTATAAAAAAGTTCCCTTACCTCTTTTCCTTTTCCTTGGAACCTCCTTTTCTCAACTTTTATGTGGTATGCTTGCTCTCTTCATCATTATTCCCTGAAATATGAAAACAATAAAATTTGCTAAAATAAAGGGAATAATATACATTAATCAAACCACCACAAACAAACACCAAATTATAATCCCACGATTAATAACAATTAAAAAAGTTGCAATTAATTTCTCAAAACACCGAAATCAAATCAAATAAACCCAAATAAAAATAAAAATTTCCTAAATATTACACAATTAAATAGTACAAAAGCCCAATAAAAATGTAAAATATACAAATCATAAACAGTTGCATAATTGAATTCGTAAAAATAATTAACATCTCTAAGGGATTAAAATTCATAAGAATAAATCCAAAATAGATTAAAAAAACATCCTTAGAAAATTCAAATTCAATATGAAAAGAGCCTAAGAATATCAATTAAATCTCAAAACCCTTCCAATCATACAAGTAATCTCAGAAAACCCCATAACACCCTAAATAATGGATTTTTCCACCTGTTTTTCCTAAAATCTACTCAACAACTCAAGAATATTGAAATAAATCATAAAATACCTTAAATTGATTAAAGTTTAAGGGAAATAGGTTGGAGGATGATTTTCAAATAAGGGGGAGTGGATGAGCATCACCCAGGGGAGAAGAATGAGTGAGAAAATGAAAATTAGGTTTCTAGGTAGCAAGATGTGACTTAAAGTAGATTTTACTCAATATGGATAGTAACACAATTGCATAATTATACCATGTTGAAAAAATTACAATTAATTTTTAAAGAGTACAGTAGGAATAGGATGAAACATAGGTATGTATATTAAACATTTAATGAAAGAGTGTAGCATAAGCCAGCACACGATCATGTATCTAAGCAGTGTTAAAACAAAAACAAGATGATAACTTATATAGGCTTGGTAGGACTTAACACAGTTGTGTTGATGCTAAAGTTAAAAAACTTGAAATTTATATGGCCACTAACACGGTTTGTTAATGTGCAAATAAATTTTAGGAAAAACGGAAATGAAAATAAGATTTAACACAGTCACCCACACCAGTGTGTTAGTGGCTATGTAACTTATTGCTTCTTAATCAACTTACCTAGTTTTAGCAACATTTGCATCCATGATTTTTGGTTTACCAACAAAGCTAGATAGCATGCCGAGTCCTTTCATAGACCAATATTCCAAAGGTACCCCATATAAATTGATCTAGAAGGGGATGTTGTTATATTTCAACTTATCCAAGCTAATCGTAACCTCTAAGAATAAATAAATATAAGAGAATTCTAGACATGCCAAAGACCTATGGATAACACATTTGTTGCTTCTAAACTGGAGTTAAACTTGAAAAGAATCATGTTATCCTCTTAAAGATGCACCTTGTTTAGGTCACATCTTTTCTAGCTCTTCATTTTCCCCCAACTATTGATAGGGAATAAAAGTTTTTTTCCAAGAAAAAATCCAGTAGAGTGGACAATCAAGTTCTTGCACCATTCCTCAAGATATCAACATCTGATACAACAATGAGATGACCTTGAATAGACTAAGGGGGAGAGTACTCTAAGGAGCCTCATTTGACTCCTCGATGACCTATTCCCATTTCGCATTTAGGTTGATAATCGAAGGAGAAGTCATTACAGAGGTTTAGAAGTTGAAGAAGGTTGCTTAAGTAAGGTAACAAGTTTTTTGGGGGATTGGAGCTAAGAAGGGGGAAGTAAATTTCTTCATAGGGATAGGCATAGGGCACAAGGACTATTGTCATTCATTAGTTGAAAATAGTAAAGGTTGTTGAGGCAAAGAAACAGTTTAAAAGTTAGATGTTAAAAATAGTATAGGCACGAAGGAACCAAATAATCCAAAAGACATAAACACCCTTAAGTGTACAACTAACTCTCTTGCGTAGGTTTTGAGTTTAAGGGAAGGAATAATGATTTAGTGAAGAAAGAATAGCTTAAGGGTATAAGAATAGGGAAAGGGAATGGAAGAAAGTAGTGAGGCAAGTGAAAAAAGGGCATTGTAAATGGATAAAACAAGAAGAGGGAGAAGATTTATTCAAGGTGAAAAGATGGGTTAGAGAGAAGCTACCTCACTCAACTTACTGTCATTATGTAATCATTAACATGATTTTATTGTTGGTAGTTTATAAAAGGAATAAACGTCACATTTGTGTTTATGATTGATTTGATGATGGCTTTGTTTTTTTGGAATTCCTTAAAACATTGCTCACATTCCCTTATTCACCTATATTGTTGGTTTATAGAAATTTTATGTAAACTTTAATGTTTAGCATGATTTAATATTGGTTAAGTAAAAAATCCGAGGCTATGTACCATTTAGGACATGATTTAGACCGTCTTTAGATTGTTTGAGTCTTTCAATCTAATTTATAAATAATTATATATCTTTAGTGAACTTATTGAGCCTAACTAAGCTTGCTCATTTTCCTACCCATATTAATCCCTTAGTCTTTGTATATATATTTTAAATTACCCCCTTATACTTATCTTATGCAATTATTTTGAGAAACAATAATAGGAAATGTATTACTTTGGTTAATAAGAGATGTGAAATGTATAGAGTAATTATGTATTGCAATTATATTTTATGATTTTAAAAGAATCAAGTTTTAGTGTGTGGTTTTTTATGTGCACTTGTAAATAAAAGTACTAGGTTGTCAAATTTAAGGTGAAAGGTAATGAGTTTAAATGTGTGATTAAAGGACTATATGAGCTCATTATAATATCCTATAACAATTATATGATTATAGGTGTAATTAGCCAAGCTAATATCAATTATTCTACCTATAACCCTTGTCATACTTTATAAGTTAATATGAATTGCTATTGATCTTTAAGATTATTAATAAGCTACATTAATGGAGAGTTACATGAAAAGTAATTATATGAAGTCCTAAAACATTCCTTTGTAACTCACTTGTTTACAATAACTTATAAAAGTATAAATTGTTTACAAACAAAGATTAGATGCATATAACACTCAAGAAGTTTAATAGGATACAAAATTATAAATTGAGCTAAAATTCTAGATATCTATTATGTTTTAAACTTTTATAAGTTGTTGATTTTGTGAAGTCTTTTAAGATCATTGGTTATTTTGTCCAAACCTTTGTCTACCCATTTCATGTCGTAGTTAATTTTCAGTTAAGTTGTTTAATTTATTTTATAAATATTTTCTTTTGCTCGATTGGCTATCAAAATGCTAAGTTTAGAGCTATTTAAAAATTGATTTTCATATCCACTAATTTAATGTTTTAAATTTAAAATTTTAGTAGTTTTTAAGAAATCTTATAAGCAATTTGATGTATTTATGGACGATTTTTAGATAGGATCATTTTTCTAAGAATATGAATGAAAATATGTTAACCATAGTAGAAATTATTACAAAGTTACAACATTACAATGATTTCCTATATTAAAAGGGCTATAATTTACTTACACGATTGGCAACTCCATTACAAGAATTGTATAGAGCGTTAACATGCAAACATACAAACAGCTGACCTTAAGTTCCATTTAGCTTTCATACGAGGGGATAGGAGATTATTAGCTTTTTTAGCAATAATAACAACTCTAATCCAATTCAAAATTTTATCCATTAGCTAGTGCTTTTCTTCCTCTATTTGTTTGAAAAGTTGATTATTTCCTTCCTTCCAAATGATGTAAATGGTGGTCGCGAATGCTATTTTAAGGAAGATATCATTCTCTAAGCAAGATTTGGAATGGTTTATTACCTAATGCAAGGTGTGCTCCCACTTATGGGTATAGTTTGTGGCTTCTACCATGTAATGGATCATACTATAGTTTGTGGCTTCCGCCATGTATTGGATCATATTCCATAAGGCTTTGGAGTAGTTATAAATAAAGAACAATTGATTGTTTTCCTCATCCGCATAATGACAAAGGAGACAAGAGGTATCTGTAGGGGTAAACCATCGACATTTAGTCCTCAACTTGTTCGTGATCACTACCTAAGTGATTTTTGAGCCTTGGGATTAAGAGAATTTTTCCACAAGAGATTATACCACAACACTTCCACTGATTCATTTTTTAAAATTTTATGGCATGTAGTATTTGTAAATTTTCCTTATGGATAAGGAGTCCAATAAATTTCATTTTTAGTTCTTCTATCCCTTAATTGTGGAAGGTACTTAACTAATGTCGAGAAACCTCGAAAGTTTCCATATCATACACCATCTTGTATTAGATCCAAAAATTTATAATCCAACAGCAACCTATTTCTCAAGTATGTAAAGTCAGGATTGTTTATAAGAGGGCTTACTTCAAGCCAATTATCAAATCATACCCACATATTTCCTCCATCTCTCACCTTATGTTTGATATATCTCCAGTGCCTTATCTTCAATAATTAGTTGAATGTCCTAGAAAATTTATTGGAATTATCTATCTACAAAAAATTGGGATTCTGAAGGTGAAATGCATGGATCCATTTAGTCCAAAGGGCTTCTTTGTCCGTATGAATTCCCTAGATTTTCTTACTTAGTAACACTCTTTGTAAGGACAAGATGAATGTAATACTCAACCCACCTTGTTTCTTAGGGGCATGAGCTCAGTCCATTTAACTTTTGTTGCTTTTGCTATTTTTGTTTCTCCAGACCATAGGAAAGGTTTCATCATTCTATCGATCTCCTTTGTTATCTTCTTTGGTAAAACAACATGTGCTTAGATTTAATCGTTTTGAGTAATGGAACACAATCTGCTTACTTAAACTTTAAGGTAGTTATAAGCACCCGTAGATATCTTAGTTAAGGAGGGTGATTCAGGCCCATACGTTTGCTAAGTTCTTCAACATTCCTCACATCCAATGATATGTACACATTGCTTTTCTCTAACTTAATTTTGAGACCAAACCATTGGGAGAACATGTTCAGAGCTTGACACATGATGTTGATAAAATATATATCTGCACCACTAAACATTAGGAGGTCATCTGCAAATATAAGAAGTGTGAGCTTGATTTCAGAACATTTGTGGTGGAATTTGTAGTTTCCATTGTGAGTAGTGAATGAATTAAGCAGTCTAGAAATGCCCTCCATTTCTAGAGTGAAAAGATAAACAGATAAGGAGTCCCCTTGTCTTATTCCCTTTGCACTCTTAAAAGGCTTAATTAAGGTGCCATTAAGAAGAACACTAATAAATGAAGATTGGACAACATTCATAATCTATATCACAAATAACTCAGGAAAGTTTAAAGCTTCTAGACAGATCTGAAAGAATCTCCAGTTGATTGTGTCATATGCTTTGTAGAAATCAATTTTCATTATACAGCTTCTTATTCTCTTCCCTAACGAGTAGTCTTTCACCAAATATTGTAGCAATAATATATTATCCCTAATATTTTTATCAGGAATGAGTGCACATTGAGTAATATAAATGATCTCCTTGAGCACATTTTTCAATATATCAACAAGAAGCTTTGATATGGTTTTGATATGACTTTGTAAATCATGTTGCAACAAGAGATTGTCCTGAAATCTCCCATATTTAGAGGATCTTTCTTCTTTGGTACTAGACACATTTAAGTGTTGTTGACTTCTTGATGCATCTTCATGGAAAAGAAATACTCCAACACTGTTTTAGTGAAAATTTTCCCTGTAATTTCCCAGGTGTGTTAAAAAAAACGATACAGAAAATCTATCGGGGCCTAAAGCTTTTGAAGGAAATACTACTTCTTTAATCTCTTGTTCCAAAAAAGAAGTGATCAATGCTTCTTTGATTTCCCTTCTAATTGATCCAACTAAGATTCTTTTCATGTTCTCCGTAGGTTGCTCAATTTGTTCTGGACCCATTAGTTGTAAGAAAAAAGTCCTATCTAGTTCAAACAATGCTCCCTGATTTGATTATATTTGAGCCCTACTATCTCATAATTCAATAATTTTTTGTAGTTTCTTCTAGCCATTATAGTTGAGTGGAAGTATTTGGTGTTTATGTCCCTATCTTTTAGCTAATTCAATATAGCTTTTTGTTTGAGGATCGAATTTTGAAAATTTAATGCTTGTTGGTACTCCTTTAAAATTCAGTCAACCTCAATTGTATATCCTATAGTGAACTGTAACAATCAATTTGTAATTTTTTCGGTTTATTGTTGAGGTATTCCAAGTTATGTACTTTACCCTGTATAAAACTTTTGATTGTAGCTCTAGCCATCTTTAATTTTTTCATCAATTGGAATGCTTTATATCCCTCACTTGTTGTTGCCAACAACTTTTGATGATGTCCATGAAGCCTTCCATCTCAGTAACACCATTAAAAAATCTGAATGGAGCTCCAATAATTCTATTTTCCATTATGTTATGAACTAGCATGTAGGAATAATCCAAACACATATTTCCCCAAATAATGTAGGACTGAGGGAATTTATTAATCCATTCCGAATTTCCAGGTGCTCTATCAAGCTTTTTTCGAATATGAATATTACCCTACTAATTGTTAGTCCAGTTGAAGAGTTTGCCAATTGAACTAAGATTAAGCAATTCAACTGTATTTTATTGATTTATGAGCTCTTTAGTATTAGCTAATGAGAATTTATTCCCTCCTTCTACCACCTTAGAGCTCAATATGAAATTGAAGACCTCAACAACAATCTAAGAATTCTTAATGGAGTTTTTTAGTCTGCTTAAATCTCTCCATAGATTGCTCCTTTAAAAAACAAAAGTAGCTTTATATATCAGAGTTATATCAAATTTTAAGGGTTGACCTTTATAGTGGCATTGAAGATGCAAAGGTTGATCACTCGCCTCCTCCTTCTAAACTCCAATATAATTTGAGATAAAAAAAAGGCATATGATTCTTCCATTATAATGGGATGTGTGGTTCAAGAAAATTCTCCATTGCACTCTAAACTTTTTTTTTCTTTTAGCATAAGAGAGTCTTTTATTTTATTTTCCAGCAGTCTTACAAAAGTTGGTTATTTCTCTTTGACTAACTCTTTCACCATCGATCTTTTTAGGAGATCATTGAGCCCCTTAGTGTTCCAAATTAGCATAGACATTTTGGGGAATATCCCCTTTATTTTTTCTCTGCCCCTTTTCCATATCCAATCTACTTCTTGATTTGTCAACTTGAGTTACAGAAACATCATTTTCATCTTAGCTAGTTGCTTTATCCTCAACCCCTTCTACATTCTGCATATTTATGTCACTAGCGCAAGTCCCATCTGATGCATTTTCTACCCTTTTATATTCTCCAATTGTGGTTTTATTTATTACAGGTTTTGAATTCTCTATATCTCTTGTGGTAAGTGGTATACTGATGCCAGCTTCCAATCCGATGAGGATGACTCCAGATCCCAGTCCAAATATATATTCACACTGAATGGTGATGCAGTCAGTTGGAAAAGTTACAAACAAGAGACGACTGCTGATTCGACGACAGATGTGGAGTACATTGCAGCTTTAGAAGTGGTAAACAAAAGCGGTTTAGATCACGAAGTTCATCATGGAACTTGGTGTGGTTCTAAGCATCGCCGAGCCAATGTAGATCACGAAGTTCATCATAGAACTTGGTGTGGTTCTAAGCATCGCCGAGCCAGTGTAGGTCACAAAGTTCATCATGGAACATGGTGTGGTTCTAAGCATCGTCGAGCCAGTGTAGTTATATTGTGACAACAACAGGTCTATAGCGCAAATGAAGGAACCGGAGTCTCATCAGAAGTCCAAACATGTACTAAAACACTACCATTTTATTAGAGAGATCATCGGTAGAAATGATGTCAAGATAGAAAGAGTTCCCAACGATCAGAATATAGTTGATCTGTTGAATAAGCCTATTTCCTAAAAGAATTTTGTATCACATGTACACGCCTATGGTATTAGATATCAAGGCGATTAGATTTAGTGCAAGTGGGAGTTTGTTAAAGAAATGCTCTAAAGGTAGTCACCCTTAGCACTTATTGTACAAATCATTTTATGATTAATAAAGACATTTTTCATTATTTCGATGTTCATACATTTATGGATTTGATGTTGATCTTAATCCTTGACACAAAACATAACCATAATGAGATCATGATAATGAGATTCCTATTATGTGTAATTATGTTAGTATATAAACTTTCTCTATTCATAGGATTAATGAGATAGGATATTATTAATCTGGATAGACTAGCACATGTTGTACTCCTTGTTTGGATCAAGTAGTAGATCTTATAAGCTGTAGACATTAGTTGTTTAAAGTTAATTTGTGGATGCTTACTAATGGTAGTAAGTACATTGGATTTAGCTATTATGAGACAATCATATGGATATTCTATTCCAGTGTCAATGAAAGTCTCATCATAGCAATGGTGCAAGTATCATTTAACTTGAGGTGCTCAAGGCTATCTCGAATACTGATCCTATGCTTTGACTCCATTCATCGATGCCTTTCAGAGGTTACTCATAGGGTGGTGATAAGGTATAGTTTGAAGTATTCAAAGGTAATTAAGTAGCCAATAAAGGATTCAACACTTCTGATAGAAGGAGATGATACCTATGGCCTCTTATTGGGGACATTGCTCAGGATGTCTTTGGCCAGAGCAGATATGTGTCATGAAGAGGGTCTTCAATGATACATAGAGTAATGAGATCCTAAGGACAAGATCTAATATCACTTGGACTAGATGTGACGTAGTCAGTCTAGTGGGAGTTGACACTTTCACCATACTCTGAACCAAATAGGGTATCGATGGTAAAAGGATGAATTGCATAGCAACATTGCATATGGAAGGGTTCATAGTCAAACCACTGACTTTTCAGTCAATTGGGACTCATGATGTATTGCTAGATACCGCTCTTGACTTACTTGAATTAAGTGTTAATTTAAGTAACCAACATAATTGGAAACCTAATAGGTCACACATATAGGAGATCCGAAGGATGAGTAAAATGATATTAAATGGTGATTCAAGATATAAGAGAGTGCTTTGGGATTGTATTGTGATGTGATTGTGGTAGAAAACATTGCATGGAATGGATTAGAAACAAGTATTGTTGGCTGCTAATTTGGTCATTAACTTCCATTAATGCATGCTATTCATGGTTATTAATTTCTCATAACTTCCATTAATGAATGATATTCATGACCATTAAATTCTCATAACTCTCCATTAGTGACGGGGTTAATGGAAGTCCAAATGGTGCAAAAAATAGAGATAATTTTCGTGCAACTTGCGTAAGATACAAGTGAAAGAAAGGTTCTTTCTTACACATAAACACTATTTTTCTCTCTAACTCTGACAAGAGTTCTTGTCTTTTCTAGTAAAAAGAAAAAATTCTAGCCATCTCCTAGTGAGGTTTCATACTTCTATCTTCATGTAGACTTTCATTAGAGATGGTCTACATTGATCATTGTGGCTTACGATAGCCCAACACAGAGAAGATTAAAGAATGAAGGAGATCGTCAGAAAGGTATGTAATCATCTCACATTTCATGTTTTTTTTCTATATCTATATGCATGAGTAGATCTAGTTTTTGAGGTTTTGTTTTATTTTTTTCTATGTATATTTGATATATGTTATTTATTAGATGCATGATTGGAGCCTTACAGTGGTATCAGAGCCATCTTGTACCTTTTTAGATGTAGAATACATGACATATGAAAACAGTTTTCATGGTTGTGACAACTTAGAGTCCTGTAATGTTTTATTTCGAAATTAATTATAGAAAAATAATTTGCACGATTTCTTTCACCAATTTGTTCATAATATGTAATTGAATGATTTAGTGTGATTGAATTTTTTTTAACGTGATTATAATATTTAATTTTGAATTTACAAGAACATGTATGAAATATATCTTTCTGCTAGGCATGTGATGTCTATTGGCTAAACTGATGAGGTTACACATGATTTTCGTGGAATTCAGTCATGGAAAAATTATGTGAACATTTTTAGGATGTTTTTATGCCTCTGTAATTTTTGTATAATTATTAAAAATATTTAAATAATTTTATCAAACAATTTTCAGATCTGGACAGTTTTTCAGAAATTGCAGGATCTGTTTTGTTTGATGTTTTTGTATGTTTATATTTCGGTTGTAGAACTTAAACATATTTTATGTGATAAAAATGTGTTAATTTGATGTTTGATGCATGTCTAAATGATTTGGCTCAAATTTTGATTTCTATAAAAATTTTAGAAGTCATATTTGTCGTTTTTAGTGTCATATCGGTGTTTCGGCGATCATAATAATTTTTGGGTGATTCCTAAATTATTTTGATCATCATGAAATGACCTAGAGATGCTTGGAATGATGATTTGATGTTTTGAAAATTTTGTGAAATTATCGAAATTAATTTTAGTAGAGTAATAGATAATCTAGTAAGACTAGAAAGATTGGTTGTGTGACAAAATTGAAGTTGTTT